>GL501517.1:3203365-3254849 GCA_000149185.1 Mayetiola destructor
TTCTCTCTCTCTCTCTCTCTCTCTCTCTCTCTCTTTTTTACAAAAACATTATGTCACAAATCATTTTAACAATTTTTGCATAATTTTTCAACAAAGAAAAAAGGAATTTCGGTGGAAAAACCATTCGACATTTGAAGTAATTCTCATCTTTTCTCTGTTTCTTTTGTTTTTTTTTTTGTTTCTTTGTATGTGTGTACACTATATGCCACACGAGAAACTCTTATGACAATCACAAAAGCGTTTGACTTTTGTTTTATGTGGCAAAGTAAATTTGCTCGCCGAGTGTTTCCACTCGAACCAATACAAAACATTCTTTTCGTTTGTTTGTAAAAAAATCCGAAATATATATATATATATATGTTTATCAAACGATAATAAATTTTCTGATATTTTTTTAGCAGTTTTCCTATACTATCATTTGAATACAATAAATACTTTATCATAAACGAAAGAAGAAAAATGTCAAATGATTCGAGATAAAAGAAAATTCATTTTTCTATGTTTTTTATTGCATATTTTTTTTCGCTTGATGTATCGTTCTGTTTTCACTTTTTTTGGCATTCGCCTCTATTAATTGATGGCCAATTCCAAAAAGGAAAATCAATTGAAAACCTGGAGTTGCTGGACCTTAGACCTTGGAACATCAATTGAAAAACAATGGAATTTGCAGTGCCCTTTAAATCATGATTATAATAATAATAATAATAATAATAATTGAAGCTAATCCAATTGAATCATAATGGCTTTCTTTTACAATTCTGTCAGTGATCCGTAAAGAAAAAAATCCTTCGAAATTCTCTTGATTCTTTAGAATTTTGTATTTGGCTTTTTAATTCAATATTTGAATGTTTTTTTATTCTCTTCCCTTTTCTCTCTCTCCTTCTCTCTAATTCTCTTCAGGTGAAAATCTGGTTCCAAAATCATCGATACAAATGTAAGCGACAGGCCAAGGAGAAGGCGATGGCTGAACAAAATCAACATAATCAGGTATGAATATCGATTCTTTCATTGATTTTCGTAAACACATGTTTTACATTCAATGCAATGAAGAAGTAGAAGAAGAAAAAACAAAATTGCTCGAAAAAATTCCCATGCTCTGCACGGTGCAATTTATTGAATTGAACATTTAAATTGTTCATTGAATCGCATCAAATCCCTAAATTATAATTCATTTTGTATACTTTAAACACAGTCAGCCAGTTCACCTCGACGTGTTGCCGTACCCGTATTAGTTAAGGATGGTAAACCATGTTCTAGCAATTCGAACAATAATAGCCAACAGGGAACACCACAAAATCAACATCAACAGCAACAACAACAGGCCCAACAACAGCAGCAACAACAACAACAACAACAGCAACAACAACTGACCAGTAAGTTCATTCATTTTTCGAATTTTTTTTTAATGTTTCTATCTGATCGCTTTGTGGACCCAATGAAAATGAACCGTCAATCCAATCAAATCAATCGAATTTGCATTTTCATTGAATTGAATCCGAATATGAAATGCAGTCTTTGGTGGAACATAATCCCAAAGATAAACGAAAAAGAGGAAAAAAAAACAAAAACAAATCGCCACAGAAAACAAAGAAACAATAAATATTATAATAATAATCATTATAGGTGACACACCATCCAACAATAATAATGTAATCGTTGTAGGCGATGTATCGAATACGCATTCACCGGATACATCATCAACACTATTGTCCAGCTATAATGGCGTTCAACATTCACAAATGTTGCAGCAACCGTGCAACAACACATTGATGTCAAGCAGTTTAGCGATGGCATATCGAAATCAAAATAATTTTATGGGAAATAGTCATCAACAACAATGCAGTAGCTACCTACCCATGCAAGGACGAGCTTGGTAACTTTAAAGTTAAATTTTTCTTTTTAAAACTGAACAAACAAAAACAAAACAAAACAAAAATTACTTAAAATTTCCATTTTGAAAAGTGAAAAATCAAATTTATGTTGTTTTTTTTGCCTAACTTCATTGCGAGACTTCAGAGTACCGAGTATTGTTCGGTTGCTTTTTACCATCCTAATTTTCATCCGAATTTAATGCTAATAATTATCCCTTAATTTATTGGCCAATTTCAATTGTACTTCACCATTCGTAAATGGACACCGATTGATTCGTGCGGTAGTTTAGTTAATGAGTTTGAAACGAATCGATCGAATTTACTTTTATATTTGGTTTGGGAAACAGGAAATCAAAACAAAAACATTCAAGTCCGGTCACAAGTATTATTTTCATTTGCCAAATTTTGCATGCAGTTATGGATTTTTTAAGGTGTTGTCCCAAGATCATTTCGGCTGCATTTATTTCCGTTTAACATAGAAATATATCTTGCGACACAAATATCCGATCATTATAATAATAATTATTATGGAAAAAAGATTTCAAAACAATTCGTATAAAAATTTCATAACCTTTTTTCAACATTTTGATTCTTAATAAGGGAATTAAAATAGAGATTGATTGTTCATTTGGGCGTACGGCGTATACACATTTCGCGTCATGCAGTCAGTAGTAATTAGTAGGCGAATGGCAAAAGAAAAAAATGTTTCTATATATGTTGTTGTGTTTCATTTATTAATATTCTTTTCGTCTCCTCTTCATTTTCTGCTATTACGTGTAACGTGTATCTTCTGTATCGACCACTAATAATTTGTAAATTGTTTGGTTTTATTATTCTTCGATTAAGTAATAATACGTCAGTGGGTTAATAATAATACTACATGTTCCAATCCAGCAATTTGAAATTGAATGAGAAAGAAAGCACAAAAAACTGCGTTCATAGTGGGTTCATGGCGCCATATTCTTGCATATCATTTGCACTTGTGAATGTGATTCTGGAACACAAAACCAATAGACAAATGGCAAATGATTGCAATAAAAACTAGACCTTTTGAACTTAAACAACAACCACTGAAAACCCCTAGAATTTAAAGGCAATTCCTGAACATTGAACAACGACATTGCAATAAATAAGATTAAAATACAAATTCCGGAAACAAACAAACAATACGAAGAACAAAAAAAAAATTACAAATTATGAATTTAATATCGAATCGAATGCAAATAAATGAATGTATTATTCAAAACGATTCACTCAACATTTTGGATTGTGTCCATTCATTCAGTGTTTTTTTTTTTTTTATTTTGATTAAGTTTAATCGAAAATTTCACAACAAAATATACAAATAAATGGATCAAGCCACACACCTCACGGTAAACACCACCAACAATCATGCTAGCGTTTTCGCAGTGTGGTATCCTGATGATTGATGATTTTTCCGACGAACTGTAGCAATAAAAGGCTTCAATACATAGATCTAGGAATTGATTCCAAATTTAAAGTTGATTAAATTAATTGTTTAGAAGTTTAACAAAACTTAACAGAAAAAAAGAGAACAAATTTCAACCGAAAAGGAAAAAAAAATTGAATGAAAACGAGGTGAAGGTAAAAAAGAATTTTCAATCATTTTATTAGAATATTTATGATGAGATAAGAAATCCTGAACGGATTTCTATTTGGAAAAGTTGACGATGAACCGGATTTTAAATAATTTTAAGGTAGTTGGGTATTTAGCTAAGATTTAAGGGAATTACACCACATACACACACACACACACACACACACACACACACTCACACTCACACAAAAGACAGACTAATCAATAAATGAGAAAAATGATGAGAGACAATTTTAGAAAGGACTTTAATATCCTGTAGAAATGTTCGTCATTTGGTGAATGAATCCGATTGACGAACTTTAGAAATTTATTATTCAGATATTCAAAAATGAGAGATAATTGTATGTAAATAGTTCAATGTCAGTGGAAGCAGAAGAAAAAAACATGTTTCATTCGAAACAGTTCCACGAATTGATCTTTCAATAAGAGAAAAAACAAACGAAGGGAACAACGAATGAGAATATCATTCAAAAAATCAAAATAGCTCCCGAAATTTTCGAAATTATTAGCCTGACTCGGTTGGACACAAACACACGATCCTACTTTGGCAAAACACTAATTGTCCCATTTGCCCTTGACACATTTATAATTGATTTATATGACTATAAATACTATACACATTATGCACTCGAACTAAACTGATTGAAAGGGTTTGAACGAACACAAAATTGTATCGAATAAGCAGGGTATCACTGTACGAAATTACCTAAATACATTTAATTACAAAATAATTGGCCAACGCTTTGGACTATGTTGAAGCTAGAATGAATTTTGTTCCTCAATATTAATTGATTGCAATGGTTTTTTTTTGTTTGGCGGAAAAAAAATATTCGCATGCTTAATAAAATGTCAAAAAGAGACAATTAATATAATTTGGTTGACCATTTTGGGCAGGCAACCAGCAAGTACTTATCATTTCATTTTAATAAAAAAAAAAAAATAATAATAAGCAAATCTCTAGCTAATAAGTATGAAATGTAGTTAAGTCTTAATAGAAGTGGAAATAGGCACATTTTCAGACCTCAAACGCACATATAACACAGAGGCACATCACACACACACACACACACACACACCCACACACACTAACACACACACACTAGCACACATGCAAACTAATGATTTTATTATTATTATTATTATTATTATTTAGATAACAAAAAAGAGAAAAAAATAATTTTATTTCCGTCACGCGAAACGACATTGAAAACCAGCAAGCAACCACAAAAAAAGCAAAGTTAGAATTTAAAGAGCCCAAGAAATTGATTGAATATTCGATCAACCACAACAGAACAAAACAAAAAGGAAAAAAAGAAAAACCATATTAATATTGTAAATACTCAAAATGAAAATGAAAAATTCAAAATATTAATTATTATTGCATTTGAAAAAAGAAAAACAAAGCGCAAATGGAAGCAATCCACGAGAAAGCACAATATAAAAAATAATGATCGACACTCGACACCTCAATATAATTGAATTGAAGCTTCAAGAAAAAAAAAGAAGGAAAAACAAAAAAAGAAGCAAAAACAAATGAATAATTCGGGTGCCGGCTCGATTATTAAATACTAGTATGAAATAGGAGATTTTTCTTTTTGTTTTTTTTCTTTTTTCGTTTTTGGTAAAACGGTCTCAATGGCAAAATTTAAAATATTAAAAACCGAATAGATTACTAAGAAAATCATTGCAAATTATGAAACAGCAACCAATTGATGTAATTTTACAAGTAAAATTCAATAATATCGAAGAATAATTTAATAAAATTAAAAATTGAATAATAAAAAAAAAATAGACAACAAAAAATGGCTTCATTTATTTATTTCAAGATTTCTAAAATCAAGCTACATATTCATTATTCAGGATGTTTTAGTTTCCTGTAGAATATTGAGAATCCAATAGTCGATTCAAAATGACTTTTACACCTGACACGGTTAAACTACAACAATTGAAGGTAATATTTTTTCCGAATTGTTTGACCATAGATGTTGTTGTGGGTAGATATTTTTCGAAAACCAATCATTCTTCTAGTGGAGAATCAGTGTTTCGCAGGAAAAATGACGGGGCGTGATTCCGGCCAGAACCTATAATATCCCATTTAATGGACCAAATTCATGGCTGGCAGGTCTATCCCCGAAACAAAATTCGATGATCTTCAGAATTCTGTGAAAGGGTCATTAAATTTCTATGGCTCAGGGGGGGGGGGGGTGCACCATGACTCCGGAGTACCCTGCTTCAGCATCTATGTGCTAATGCGATGATAAGATTTGTTGAGTATCGACTATTTTTGATTCGTATTGACCCTCAGTGTTGATTCATTGCAATTTAACGTAGTTATGAATATATTTGCCATTTGCTACTCAAGACAAGTCAAGTGAATATTTCCAAATTCAATAATAATACAACAATAATATTGGATCGATTGGATAATGTGAAAATCTTTCTGATGTTGCTTATGTAGAATTCAACTCTCTATCGGCAATTAAACCATGATTATGGAAATTATCAATTTTCCATTTGCTTGAAAATCTGAAGATGAATTTAATCTTTAGCCTTTATATGAATTTGGAATGCAATCGTTTTTCGTTAAATTAGCTCGAATTTGTGCATTACGATTGTTCAAAGTGAATTTCTTCGAACACTTGCTTGTTGGATAATTCTCATAGGCAACAATTCAATTAACAAATATCAAATAATCATCGATTGATAAATGGACTCGTGCACACGTTTTTTTTTCTTTTTCGAAGAATTGGATAAATTATTTCGTTTTTGTGATGATCTGTTTGCGTCAAACGTATTCAACGTTCGTATCGCATTTGACATATTCAAAATATTGAAAGAATTCCGAATAATATGTTTTTGATTGTTGCCATTCGAATGATTTACCTTTAATCAGCTTGTAACGTCGTTCTTGTTACACAAATAATTATTAGCCTGCAATAAGCATCAACAGTTTCCTATTAAAGAGCATAGACGGCTTTGGCCGTTGCCCGTTGCTATGCATTTAAATTAAATACAAAATAATATTAAATGCAATCCATCTGAATATTTGTATTGTATAGCAGATAATGTGTTACCATTTTGCCATCAAATTGAATGAAACTATGATTCATGAATGGAATTAAGCAAATTTAGCATGCTAAGGTGTTTTATCGTTGCATACGCATCATTGCATTGATGAGAAAATTCCAAATTATAATAATCACCAACCGGCATACACAAACATTTCATGCATTATTACAGTATCTATGTTCAACGTTAATATGAAACTGAAACCGAGCCCATTGTAAAGCGCAATGTTCTGGAAATTAAGACACTGAATTGCTCGTTACAAAGATAATGAAATTTATCATTTAAATAATAAATAATTGAACAGGTATCGTTCATTTTAAAACAATTGAACAAAACAAAAACCTTGACAGGAAAGTTGTATACATACATATATGTTTGTTTGGCGTTCAGTCGCGTCAAATGGTC
Source organism: Mayetiola destructor (assembly GCA_000149185.1). Lineage (NCBI taxonomy): Eukaryota > Metazoa > Arthropoda > Insecta > Diptera > Cecidomyiidae > Mayetiola > Mayetiola destructor. Next base: position 3,210,329 of record GL501517.1, read on the forward strand.
ATGATTAACGATAATAACAACAATAATAATAATAATAATAATAATCAGAACAGGAGCCAAACTCTTTCGATTGCATTATTATCTCCCTTGCAACTTATTTTATTAAGCTTTAATCACTAGCATCGGGCGTCAATAATAATACACCATAACATAAACAACGAAACATACAACAAAAGATAAAAAAAAAAAACAACAACAGTAGCAATCGCAAGGGCAAGGGCAACCAACAACCAACATAGGAACGATACAAATTACAAATCGTCTGCTACAAATCATCTCCGATTACTCAATAAAATGAAGATTATTACGTAATCCTAATCACCGGTTAATTTTTGAACGTGCCTACATTTCGGAAACGATGAACCTGATGCCGTGAATCGACTTCCGAACAATCGGCAGCATAGGAAATAGGTGAATGAAGAAGATTTATTGAAAATCGAAATGAACGAAGAATGTAGTGGATAATAAAATAATAAACGACAATAACAACAACATCCAAATAAAAGGAAATGAACCAGGAGAAAATGGTGAATTGCGGCGAGAAACGGTAAAAAACAACCATATCCTTCCACTTTAAATGCGAAAGAATGAAATACGTAAATTGATCTGTCGGTTGCGATGATGATGATTATGATGATGATGATGAACACGTGCTTTGCACGTGTTGCCAATAGTCGCAAGATTGAATTGAAATGGTCGTTTGTCGTTTGTGCTGTTGTTGTTGTTGTTGTTGTTGAAAATAGTTATTTGTTTTTATTAAAATAATATGGAAAATTATAATCATCATCGTTGTTGTCGTCGAGCCTCAGAAATAACCATTCAATGCTATATTTGATTCAATTGTACCGTTCGTGTATATTTTCTTTCTTCTTGTTTTGCTTTCAAGTCACATGCTGCAAATTTTAATTTGGCCACTGTGCGCTCGATAATAATTTTTTGATTGTGAATTTACCGTAGTTCTGAGGCACCAGAGTGTGCGGTTCATTAATTTGATGCAAAAAAAAATAAAAAAAACAGGAAAAATCAAAGTTTGCTCGATTGATTTGTGTGTTTTTATTGTTTCGTTGCTTATTGTTGATTTTCAAAAGTAGCAACGCAATGTCACATCCATCCTATATTTAGGCATCAGCGATCAATCTGTACACCGAGACAAGATATTTCTACAATGAACATTTTTTTATTTCCGGCCTCATATTTCACATATTTTATTATTTCACACGTTCACTTCCCTTCTGGCCTCATGGATTGCATGAAGCGATAGCGTATACTTAGCATACAGGACACTTAGATTACATACCAAAGGGGAATCATATTTGATATTAATAACGTACTATTTTGTCGGGTACGTGACTTAACAATTGAAATCCGTTTCCCCCCATTGTCTAATTGTTTTGTTTCGTACACGATTGTTTTTTTTTCTTTCAATTTTTATTATATCCTCACGACACGGCCAGCAAATGAATTGAAGACGATTTGAAGAAAAAAATGAAAAAAAAAAAATCTGCGAAATTTTATTGGTTTTAAAGTTGATTTTTGGAAAATAATTAGTTGCATGTAAACACATGATAATAATGGCCATCACGTGCGATTTTGTGAAGTGGAATATACTTTCTTTAAGGCAAAACCTATCCTAGCTCATCGAAATGATATTTGCAACGAAAATAATAATGGTAGATCGTCTTTGATTTCTGATTAAATCGATTGAAATGGTTTTTCGGGTGTTTGGATTTTTCATCTCAATTGATTTTTCTGAAGAAAACAATTACATTGAAATTACATAAATTTACTTTGCAACAAAAGCAAAAACAGAAGCAGAAGTAAAAGAAAAATCGTTTGAAAAAAGGGGGAAAAAAAACATAATAGAAAATCTCATCAAATATCACTGATTTGATATTCATGCTCATGCCCAAGCATAAAGGCGATGAAACATTTTCCTCTATTATCGTCTATTGTTTCGAAAACAAAATAAACCACCCATTTTATTTGTTTTCTTGTCATTCGAAATATTCGTCGATTGAAATGAGAAGCTCAAAATGAATTCAATTCCATTGTTCATTTTTCCATTCTCATTCTCTTTTGGTACTTTCTTTTTCTTCTTCTTGTTTTTATTTTCTCGGTTTTGCCTAATTTTTGTTCAAATTCTGGGTGTGCTTGGTCTGGCTACTATTCGCCTAAGCCTCCTCTATACTATATTCATAATATGGATGAATATATACGTGAAATTGTTTATCGATCTTCTTATTGTTTATTTGTGGTTGATGTTTACATTTTTAGGAATAGAGAAAAAAATAAAGAAGTTTTCTTATATCTTTCTATTCTTTTCGGCCACTTGCAACACAGTTTCCAATGTTCTGAATCTTAACTACATTTCACGCTCATAAACCGAATAGAATATACCGATCAAATGGTTGGACGTCATCATCGAAAAAAGAAAATCCTAAATAAAACACAAGTTGAAGAGAACGAAACAGAGAAAATGAAAAAAAAAAACGAAAAAAAAAATGAAAAAAAACCGGATTCTGAAAAGAAATTTTTATTTTCATCGAATTCAGCATTTCTAATTTCTACCTCAATTTCATTTCGTCTATTGTGTTGTATTATGGAATATGAAGTATACATATATGTATATACAAACACGTGATTGTAATCAGCATTCCAATAACTTCTGAAAATCATAGATAAATAGAGGAAATTTGATTGAAATGAAACAGGTATGTTAAATGGCTACCATTTGAAATGAACCGAATTTCCAAATACACGTACGTATTCAAACGTTAAACCAAATGTAAATACACCGAAAGAAAAATAAAATGTATGATTCGTTGGCATGCCAACACTCACTTTACTCTTCAGCGAATGCCTTCTGTTGTAAAGTGTAGTGGGTTCCAAATCCCAAAAAGGTTTAGATTTTTGGTTGGAGCCATCGTTGGTCATTGTCTTAGCGATTCTGAACAGCTAGGCGATTACGTTACTTTTTACCACCAGCAATACTGAGAATGGAAAATCAGAAAAGAAACATCATCATCTGCAATCAGCACAGTATAAGTTTATAAATATATAATAATAAATATGACGGACATGGGCATGGGCATGGGCATGAGCATGGAATTGAAATTTCAAGATTTATTCGAATGTTGCTTTCATTTTGAAAAGGAATTCCAATGAGAGCCAATGTTGGTCAATCATAAATCGTGAACAATTAATTCAACTGGATGAAAATTCTTCCGAATTTTGTTGGCCGTTCAATGCTTACACACACACACACGTACACATCATTCTATTTTTGTTGTTTTCATTTCATTTTTCTTCTCACATCTTGCGTCTCTTGCGCGGCCATTGAATCATGCCAGATCTCTCTCTTGTTTGGCTTTCAGGTTGAGGTTGAGTCACTTCATCAGTCATACACATTCACAATGGCTCTCCGTTTCAATATTTATTTTTCTATGTAAATACGAATGATTAACATAACGAGCGGGCACAATTCGAATTTTCATTTGGTATAAAATCATGGTGGTCTCTTTCGTGAAACAACAATGAATTGACAAAAAATGAGAGCACTCAACATATTTACCACAATGACTATGATGATTACGATTCAACAACCACATCAAAATATATATACATATCGGCCCAAAATCCAAAGGCCAAACGCAACGCAACAGATTTCAGATTCATTTTAAATGAAACATTGTTTCATCAACGATACGATAAATACAAACAAACAAACAAAAAAAACAATTTCACAATGTTCGATTTTCAATTTGTATATATTGATAATTTTGAAAATGAATTGTTCAGGGTATTGATCAAATTGTGTACACCGTGAAATAGTTACAATTAAACGTAAATGAAGTCGAAATGACGAAATTAATCCGCTTTTGTTGTTATTACACATTCAATTCATCGGTCAAATTGAAATTCATCCAAACGATAATTCAATGTAATGAGCATTGGAATCGGCAACAATATTCAGTAAATCAGTCTGAAGACAAGCGCGATCAATAGCAAAAGATAAAAAGACGACAGAGATACGAAAATATTTTCAAGAAGATTCGCACGTTGACATTGTCAATGTTTACAACTGCGTTCGATGCTTGGGGTTTTTTTTTGTCTTTTCTCTCTTTTCTGTTGTTGTTGTTGAGTTTCGTTGAACAAAATACAATACTTTTTATGCATAAAGGATAGGAAAATAACAAAAATGCCAATCGAATAAAACCCGATTAATTTTATGTTTATAATTCCGGAAACTATAGAAAATCGAAAGTTCAAGAAATCCCAATGTAACAATGTTTCGAGCTTTAACTTCCTCAAACAAGAAAAGAAACACAACAAAAAAGGCAAAACATCAACCGATTACTTTTCAATATTAAATGAAATTTAAAAAAAAAAAAAATAATGCGGGAAAATTGTTTCCATATTTCTCTTTTGATTCTTTCAACGAAACGAATTTCATTGGAGTGCAAAAAATCATTTTTAATGAGCATTTCGATAATCTCATATTCTTGAGAAAATCAATTGAAAAATCATTTCACACGAAAATCGATCTCTTGGAAATTATCATTAAAACGTTGCTGGTCCTGTCCCTAGTTCACACATTACAACATCTTAAACATCTCAACTTTTGGCTGCTGTTGCATTATCCTACATAATTATTTCACTGATTCACTCAATCAGAAAGTCTTTTGGCTGCATAAAATCGTTCACAAATTAATCAAATGCACGCGGACCACATCAGGCAATTCGAACACAAAAAGAAATTAAGAAATGAGCACACAAGTTGTTCATATTCACGTTTTCAATGATAAGTTTATTCGCCCGTTTCCACTTAAAAGACGTCATAAAGGGGAAAAAAATTAAATAGAAAAGAAAAGAAAAGAAATTCGCCTTGCTGCCATAACATGGCATGCATAACTATAACATCGAATGTATGAGTATAAGTGTACGCGTGTGTTTGATTGAAGCAAATACACGAATATGCGAATACAGCGAACGGACGAGTATCGAGTGATCAAAAAGTAGTTCAAATGGGGCACAAACATCACGGCGTGAACGATGCACACGAATTGACGAACATTTTTAGCAAAATAGTGAGCGCACTGAAGGAAATAAAAAGGAAAAATAATAATAATATGTGTAACAAAAAGAAAGAAGCAAGAAAAAAGAAGAAAAACAGAAAACGAAAATCGAATAAAATCAAATGTGAATAACATAACGATGTCCCGTAGCGCGTTACTTAGCATGTTGTCTTTGTTGTTATCAGTGAGCGCATAAAATGCACATTGAAGTGATGTACGACACGTTCAGTATGCCCATTTTAGAATTATATATGATGGTATATGCGATTGCCTAGCACCGTTATTGCATACCATTTTACCGTAGATTTTAAATAAACCTGAAGACTATTTGAGGCCGATACTCTCACCCGATTCATTCGATTGGCTATAATGTGATGCCCTGAGCAAAATGTACTTGAACATGATGCTTGATTGAAGGAAGCAATAGAAAGATGCATTTACTTTTCTGACTTTTCCATTGTTCGTCCATTCAAAATTCCAGGCTAAACAAATATATACGTGTGACGAAGTGACGACAAAAGCGGTCATCCGGAATACGAATCTCTGATAAAACGCCGGCTATGATGGAATGGATGTATGGTAATGCTTGAAGATTTTTTTTTTTTTGGGATGTAAGATTTTCTCAGCCACAGCAGCAGTTTTTTTTTCGCCTTTCGATTCGATTAATTTTCCCAGATCTCTTGAATCTCACCATGATTGCATTTGCTTATCCAAAATGGGAAAAAAACGAATCGGATCGGACATGAAATTCATTTGGGAACACAAATTCTGGAAATGTGAAACTACCGTAGTGTTAATTCGATGAATCGGACAATTGAAATAATCGAAACGATTCGAAGATTTTCCATTGAAATGTAAATGAATCATTTCTCAATTTAACGTTTCAATGCACATTTGAATAGTGCCAAGTGCAAAGTCAATCTTCAATCCAATGCCCGAATAAATCGTATATAAATGTAGTATATGTAATTTCGTAAATTTGGTTTTGAAATAAACTACATTTATTCAGTTAGTGGTCAGTTAAATATGTCAATTGCAGACATTGTAAAATTCCCTTTTTAAAGAATCCACACTCTGTACACACTTTTCCGGTGTGATAGATCTGTGTGTGTGTGTGTGTGGTGGCTGATACACATATACTTTTTATCGTATTTCGGCCATTCGTATTATGCACATACATATTATGTATCTGATTTGCCAGTTACCAGCGAACGACAAAAGTCCATTAGGAATGGCCAAACAAATAAAGTAGCACGAAATCGGATCCGCATCAATCGGAAATCGAAAGATGATGTGCAAGTGATGCGAAAATTAGCCAGGAATTCATTTTAATGTGTCAAATTGTTAAAAATCGTTTTACGTCCATATCGAAATATGTTATGCTGTGTACGGCATAGTGCTACGCTATGCATTATGTGCGTATGTTGTGTCTGTCAGCATTTCAAATTGGTTTCACTTTAATTGGTTTTAAACGGTAGTTCTTTGTGTGGTCAATTCGCATGAAAATATAAAAGCCAACAAATTGATTTTTGGTTGGGTGGCCGAAAAATCAAAACATTCCATTCGGACTTTCAATGTATTCAACTCAAGTGAAAATGGAATAGAGAAAATATATATGGGGAAATCGAGTAGGGAAAATGCTACAGGATTCACAAATCACAACATTGAATTGTGAGTGAACAAACGTTTGATTTTCATCTTTCGTTTTTGTTCACTGTTTCGCTGTTTACGTATTGGTATGAATGCGCATAATGTATGAACATAAATAAAAGTTATAATCGGGTACAAACAACAATTATTCACATGAGCTCATCACTCCCTCATTTTTATTCGTTAACTGCACACGGCCACGGTAAGGTTTTTGCGCTTTATCATTCGATATTTATCTGTATCATATTGGCCTGCAGACGACAGTCACCAAAGAAGAACAAAAATAAGCAAAAAAAAAAACAACAACTTTTTTTGCCACATTAAATTAATGCGTGGCAAACATAGCACCACTGTATTATTGGTGTCTATGTGGTGTGCGATTGTGTACGGTGTGTGTGTGTGTATATGTGTACGATATCGACATTAAATGCATTGCCACAAAAATCACTATCCATCCAGCTGGAACGATGATGGTCACAACATTTCAATGTTTCAAAAATTCCAACTGCTTCAGCAAATATTTATGTTGGAACTTGCTTTCAAACGGAAAAATCCACCCAATCGCCTGACATAAAACATAGCAATTTTTTTTTGGAACAATAACTACAATTGATTGCCAACAGTGCAAATTACAAATATGTTCACTGTTCCCAGGACAATGTATTGCAAACGAACTTTTGACAATTTATGGAATGTGTCTGAATAAACATGAAATGTGTTGACCACAATACATCATCATTCATTAACATGGCTGGCCAAATGGTACAACAAAATCGGTGGACTGGTATTTTTTTTTTTTTTTGGTTATGCTTATTTTGGGTCGCGATTGCATTCTTTGATTTGTTTTTTAAGGTGTTTGCTCCAATGCAAATTGACATGTTCAAATATTCAAATAAACATCAGTCAAATTTTTCGAACAAGTGTTTATTTTTCCAAATTTCAAGTCTAATCACCGAATTTGGTCACGCTCTTATGTTTATATAAGATTTTTGATGCGAAATTACCGCACAGTCATATGAATGTCGAATGGAGTTTTCGACACAAAACAAAACAAAACGAAGCGAAGAAGATCCAAAAAACAAAAAAAAAACAATTGAAAAGTTATGCGGCATCGATCAATTGAAGTGTTCACATTTTTTCACCGTTCGACACGAATTATTATATCTATTTTTGGGCAACATTTATTGGTTAAGTCATCTGCTTCAATTCGCATTTTCGAAAGGTAAAATGAAATGGTTTAAATTCTATTTAATATTGTCGTCGATTGTCGACTACTATCGCATTTTCATTATGACAATTTTGGCCACTTGACGCAAAAGCATCCATTCCAGATCGAGTAGAATATGCGTGTATTCTACGATTGTTTGATTTGATTTCGTTGCATGCGATTCCCGGCATATCAAATTCAATCGGATTGAAATGCTGCCAAATCAAAATCACACGGTTACTAATATTCCGAATGTACCGTGCAAAACGGAAAAATTTCAATTGAAATGATTTGTTTCGATGCGTTCATAAAATTTATATTGCTATCGGTTTCATAGCAACAATTAGTTCAACCGTTGCTTTCGCATGGGTTTTTTTTCCCGGTTGTTTCCAACAATTTTTTAGGAGGGCACGTATAATCTGTTTCGTTTATACATTCGAATGTGTATTTGTACGCACCAAATCTGCTCGATCCCATTTGTTTTGATGTTCGCATAATGAATCTGATTTCAGATCATTCATGCTTATTTGGCATTTTATTCGTTGTCAATTATTAACATTACACTAACGACGAAGCAACTAAAGAAAAAACGAAATAAAAAACAAATACATGACGATTTGTAACCAATGGTTACCGAAATCCTAACAAAAAACAACTCAAATCTAATCCCATATGCAGGTTAATTCATTGACTGGATGTCTCAAGACGTAATTCCGCTTCAATAGTAATAAATGGAGCGATCGATAAAATGTGACGCATGAAGTTTTGATTATGTTTTATTCTTTTATTTCGTCGAAGAATTTGGAAAAAAAGCTGTCGGCCTATGTTCTATCAGTATTCTACGAATAAGCCGAATATCTGTAATCATAAACGAAATCCGCGAATGATTTGCATTCGTAAAATATATTTACACACACACACAAATATTCTTCATTCCATTCGATGTTTAAAATGCACCATTGGTGAGTTCTTGATTTGATATTGCCGAATGTACTGAGTCGTAAGAAAATATAATGATTGAATACGTTGAAAAATATATGGACAATAAATATAATAATTTAAAAAGCCACTCAGAAAAATTGACGAGAGAGAGAGAGAGAGAGAAACGAGCGGAACAATTCAACTAATGTCGCATTTGAAATTCGGAAGCAACTGATAGATCCTGATTAATGGAAAAGTGAACAGAATGCACGTTGATCCTTTGACGCTTACCGATCGGGAAAAATGTACATTTTACGTGTAGAATGTGAAGGGAAAACAAAAAGTAAAAATATTGGATGCAAATCCACAATATCGTATGCATTACTCGTTTTTCCGTTATGGCCGTTGTTGAATAACAATTTTGTATTGTTATTTTGTTCCATTTTCTTGTATTGGTTCGGGGCACTCGACATCCACACATCACAAAATTCAAAAATGAAAAGAAAAAAAAAACTGAAAAATTCCTTTCAAATCATATACATTAGATGTGCACAGCACATTTAGCCAAAAACATAGAGAAACAAAAAGGGAAGAAAAATGATGGAGAGAAGAAAAAAAAAACGAAGCTAAACGCAATGAAAACCCAACGGGACTAAAGACAGATTATTATTGCCGTATGCGAGTCATAAATTTAAAGTGGACACTCAACCAAAGAACAATAAATATCGAACATATTATAAGTGCCCGATGGAAAACAATTGTTCGAAATACATTTTCATTATGAATACTAAAAAACAAAAAAAAAAAGAAAAACACGGTATGACGTTTGGCAGTAGTTAATAGTGTGTGAGGTTGTGTGCCGTTGAGACGCGCCAATACGTAACATATTCCATGAATTGAAAAAAATTGAATGAAATGTGAATTTGAAAAAAAAAAATAAAGAAAAAAAAATAGGAAAAAATCGTTGAACATCAAAAAGCGAACAACATTTCAAACTGCTATTTCCTTTTCAAACGAAGATTCAAAAATTATTGTTTTCAAGGAGTAGAATCGAGGGAACAAGAGAAATTAAGAGATCGATACGCGATGAAAAGAGAAAAAACCCCACCAGCAAATAAATATGTTTGAATTTATGTATTGTGCAAAATATGCGCCTTGATGCATACAATAAAATATAATAATAATCAAACTTACGATGGCCCATAAAAAAAAAAAGAAGAAGGGAATAACACTGATTTTAAAACAGAGTTCCGATCAACAACACTTCAATTGGCCTCTAAACGTGTGGCCTTTGTTCTTTCGATTTAAAATGTCGCACAAATTGTGTGTATGTGTTTTGATCAGAGAAAAGAGGGAGGAGAAGGGGAATTGAAGAGAAAGATGTAATTTTATTTCGAATTTTTCTTAATTTCAAAGTATTGCATATCTAAAAGTTATGAACATTGTGATATTAATCGCTGAATAAAAAGTCATATACATTTTCATATTTTTCCATTTTCAGAATTGATTTTATGTTTTTATGTTTCATTCTTCATAATTTGTCATTTACATTTGTGAATTGAATAGCCTTTTTGTATGTGTTCATGAGCAAAATAAAAAATATATTCATCTACCAATCTCATATTCGTCCTGATTCATGTAAATGTTGACATTGTGATGAGTTTACAACATTCACCATATCGTTCGAGTGACGCGAAAAATGGCAGCAATATCCCAACAATTACTCTAACAAGAATAAAAAGTGAACGCGACACGATATGGTAAATTTTGATTTCTAATTGAATTGAGGTCGGGGGAAAGAAAAAAAAATACGGAAAATGTTCAAATTTTAAAAGTTGTTGTGATTAGCGCCAATAGCCGCCACCGCCACCGCCACCACCACCACCGCTACCGCCGCGACTTTGTTGATTGTTGCGATTGAATCCACTTCCTCCTGCATTTTGATTGAATTGATTCTGTCTGTTTGGGTTTTGTGGTGCATATGGTTGGTGACGATTACGATTTTGTGGTTGGAAATGTTGCTGTTGTCTATTCGAATATTGTTGATTTTGGGCATTCGGATAATTATTGAATCCGCCTTGAAATTGGCGATTTTGTTGATAATTGGAATTGTTGTGGTAGTTCCGTTTTGGGCCGCCATCATCTGTAAATGAATAGAGAAAAAATAAATATTTTGTTTTTTCTTTGTCGTTGCATAAGCTAAGATTGGCTTTTTGTGAGAGGATCATTTAGTCTTGAATAATAATAATGCTGCGAAATTCGCATTTATGCAAAGTGCAAATAAAAAAAAAAGAAAAATGAACATGGAGTGTCGAAAAGAGAAAAAAAAAACAAATATCCACAAGCAGAACGAATAAAAAGAGAATCATAACAAAATAATAATGAACCAAGCGAATGCCATAATCAAAGCTGTTAATTATACTTCTTGTATGAAGATCTAGACGTAATAATCGGCATGTTAAAATAATGAAACGATAAATTGCATATATACATATAGTAATAATAATGTGTTCAAAGTGCCGACGTGCCAGTCGACCACGTTTCAGGCAATGCACATTTCCACATTTCCACATTCGTGAGATTTGTTGTGCCAAAGTGCAGTTTATCATTTGCATTGGAGAAGTTTTGCATTGAACATTTGCATCTGCAAGCATTCAACATTTAACATAGACCGAGCCCATGCAACGATCTCTTAGCTGAAAAATTTTGAAACCAGCAAATCATAATAATAATTCTTTATTCGTCAACTTTGAAATCAAATACTAGAGCACGTTCGGAAATTTTGCCGTTCATAACAGCAATTATGGATGTTCTATGTTCAACATTCAACATTCAATGTTCAATTTATTTTATGCGATATGTGTGTGTGTGTGTTCATCGAATTACAAAATGTAAGACTATGCACCCAACACCGAACATCCGTGAGTATATTTATGGTTGAAATCAATTTGGCATTACAGTCAAAAGTGGCTGGTTGGCTGTATCCAACTCTCTATTCCTCTTATTCTTCGACTCTGTCACTTTTTGCTTTTTATTTTTTTTCCTCGTTCATCACTTTGCAGACAATGCGCTTTAATTATTATTCCTGAGCAATTCGAACATGATTTCAAATGAAAAACACTAATTTTCAGTGCCCATTAGGATTGTTACGAGATTTTTAACTATTTTCCTCTCTCTCTCTCCCTCCCTCTCCTCCAATCGCCTCCCATATAACATAACATATTCCAACTACGTGATAGCAATTGCATGCCCATGTTTGATGATGAATTTGTTGCGGTTTCAAACGGTAGCTGGTTTGTCCTTCAAATTGAGATCTGATTTTTCCTTCATATTGCACTCGAAATTTGTTATTTTGACGATTCAAATTACATCATATTTTACTAACAAGACGGAAATGTTTGAAGTCAATTTGAAAGTGTAAGTCGGAGTAGATATTCTGCCGACGGTGAAAAATTTGAGAGTCTTAAGTAAATTCGACTTTTCGACTTTCGTTTTGAAAAAATAAAATAAAATGAGTTTGTTTAATAATTTAAGCCTCATACGATCCGCATAACGTCATCACGTCAATGGCAATGATAATCAAAATTTGGGAAAATTAATTATCAACCGTTTTGATCGACAAATCTGTTGTTGATGGTAAATTAAACAAATCGAAAAGTGCTTCGAAAATATGATAATACAATATGGATATGACTACATCATAATATATTGGACTTTTCGTTATTGGTTGGAATGAAGTGTGAATATACAATATATATACACACACAAAAAAAAAGATGTTTGTAGCCCAGAAGCGAGAAAAAGCTGAAAACAATAGACTTATCATTATTTTTGAGGGTGCGAAAAATGCGATGCGTCTACGATAAAATGTCAATTGTTAACTACGGATTGTCAAAGTAAATAAAGCTTATATAAATTTGTTTGATTTTGTGGCACGCGACACATTTCATCCAAACAATAAGCGTTAAATCATTTTATGCGTAAAATGTATGGTAGTTGTGTATATGACGCGTATAATTAGGGCACAATAGCATATCAAATTAAATCATAACAAACATTTGGACTGTTTGAAAGCCATCTTTTCTCTCTCTCTCTCTCTTGTCTTTTGTGTGCATAAACAAAAAAAAATAAAAATTCCATGATACACGATATTTTTTGCTCTTACACTTTGTTTGCAAAATTTTATTGAAAAATGGAACATTGAACATTTGCATTATAAAGTGGTACTCACTTTGTCGGTTATTCGGTGGCGGTATCGATGCATAGTTTCTGTTATCATTATAGTTCTGATGATGTTTATAGCTGCCAGTGTGATGTTGGACCATACGATGACCGGCATCACCGAGTGATGCCTGTGGGAAATTCGGATTGAAACCGATTTGCGGACGATAATTTGATGGGCGATTTTCGGGTGCCAAAACATTTGGTGGATCAATCGCTCCTGGTAGCCGACTTGCTTCGAATTTATGATCTTCTGGGTATCTTGGATCACGGTAATTTACCGTTACAACTCGATTGTTGTGAACATCAATCAAACCTCGGATCGGTGAATCGAGAATGCTGTAAATAATTATGAAAAATGCAAATTTGGATTATTGTGGATGTGTGTGTGTGGCTGGGTCAATTGGTTTAGTGATTCTTACCCGGCTTGTTCAACATTTTCTTGAGAAATTAATACAAATCCCTGAACACCGTCTATCAGTATAGTTGTTTCTACTGAAATATCTGTTTTCTCTTTATAAAGACTCGTTAATTGTGCAAAGCCCTTGTTGCCTGGTCCAATGTACAGTTTGTCATCACCTCTTTTATTACGTTTCACTATAAAACAGAGATGAAAAATATGAAAAATTAGAACAGTGACTGGTCAATGGTCAATTTCGATTCAGATTTAAATTGTTACCTTCTTCTGGTGTCAAACATTTGTAATAAGGTTGAAGTGCATTGATCAATCTTTTTTCATCTACAAAAGGTAGCAAAGCAACACCTTGCCATGCAAATTTCTTCCCGTTCAAATCAATTTTGAAGTCTTCCGGATAAAAATCAATGATGGGCGATTCTGGATCCGACATTAATGTTGCCCATGGATCTGGTACATGGCTGCTACTTGCAGCTGGAAATACGCCCATCAATTGTTCAAGGGGATTAAATGGTTTTGTATTTGTTTCAAATTGCGTTGATAGACCATCAATGTGCACAAAATCCGATGCAAATGGTGCATAATGATATGGAAAATACCAATCCCATGAAGCACAACCTTGATAATAGTATTTAAGTACCCAGCACAGTCCTCGAACATATTGTAATGCAACTGAATAACGAAATTGAAGATTATCTGGGCCAACATCGAATTTTGATTCATAATAACGATCCTTAAAACCTGGCTCCCATAGCCGAACCTCATCATTTGCATCCGGATCTTCTTCTTCTTCTTCTTCTTCTTCTTCTTCTTCAGCTTCCTCTTCTTCTCTTTGTTCAGTTCCAGTTGAATTATCCGGATCATGTTTTCGTTTTCTATTTTGTGTGGGTTTTTTCTCATCGTTTGGTGTCAAAAAATTATCCAAACGGGATCTAGTTGAATCATCTTTGTCCATGCCCATTCGTCGAAATTTGGCCAATTCATTGCGAGCATTTTGAATGGATTGTGGCTGACCGCCTCGACCTAATGCGGTCGGTGCGAATTGTGAATTTTGCATATGCTCAAAATTTGGAGCTTCTGTTCTACGTTTTTTATTTGCTTTGTCACGTTGACGGAATTGTATTTCACGCCTCTGTCGACTTGCAAATATTTCATCTTCAACAAAGCCCAAATCACGCAAAATCATTTGAACACGCTCCAAATTCACTTCACCCGAATCGGTTAAATATCCTTTTGTTTTATAAACACATGATTTATACAGGCCAATTAAACGATCGATGGCTCCTTCACGAATTTCCAGACTGGGTAAATGGGGCAAAAAATCGTTACCAACAAAGAAACACATAAAAACCCAATCATCTAAAACACGCTCGAAATCATATGGAAACGGTAAATTTGGCATGGCCAATGTACGTTTTAAATATTCCTTTAAAACGGATAAACGAACAAATATGAATTTCACTTCATTACCCAATTGTGCCATTTCGGATGCTGTAGCTGGCATTAAGCCAGGACATTCTTTCATTTCGTGGCCACATCCACCGCAAATTTCGCATGGTCGTGGTTTATTTGGCAAAAATTCTTCTCGAATAATTGTAAAATTTGGCTCATGTGTAGCCAAACCTAACATTATCAAATCAGCATCGGCACCGCACAATACATGTTGAGTATTTGGATCATGATTTGGTTGACCACGTTGACGACGTATATAATCCATTATTTTATGTTCACCTTCGCCCGGTACACTGGCATCCGATAAAAACACCTTTAAATTTCTCCAAGCTGGATTATTATTCAAACGATCGTGCACATAATAATGCAAACATTTACTGAGACGATCCATAAATGGAGTACCCGGTGTAATGCAATTTGAATCAAAATGCTCTCCTTTTGGCTTATCTGGTGGAACAATTGCACCAGCCGATAATAATTTCTCTTTGATGCGAGCCACTTCCAGTTGCTTTTCGGTTGTTTCTTTCGAAGCGCGAAAACGTCTTGAACTAAATTTGATAAATTTGATAAATTTGATATTGAAGTGAAAAATCCAATAATTGAAAAAAAAAAATTTGATTGTCATTTAAATTGCGGACAAAATGAAATGGTTTACCGTTGTTGATTCATTTTTGCGCGTGGTGCGACACCATCGATAGCCATATACAGCACTTTCCGTGGACGAACAATATTGAAAAGACGATCAATGCATTCAAAAATGGCAACCATCATCTCGTCTTCATTTTTTGGTGCCGGTTTATCTTCTGGATGTGTACACGGGTGAATAATTCCATTCATGTCCAGATACAAATTATCGAATTCCACTCCGTTTGGATTTGGCAATGTTGCATCTTCAGGTTCCCAATTACCGTCCGCATTTTCCGTCTAAATATCAATGAAAATTTGTTCAATTCAAGTCCAAAATCTGATTTTATCTGAGGATAACACTTATTTATGTCAACAAATTATCATTCACATTCATCAACGATCATCACAATGAACAATTTCATTCGCATTGATAAATATAAACAAAGCGTAGATAGTAAATGATGGCAGATCAAATCACCAATATTTATAATTATCACCATTTAATTCTTGAGGTTATGTTTTGCTGTGTGTTATGTGTTGAGCATTGAACGAAAACACAAAACGAAAACTTTATTTCACCAATTTACCTTATTTTCAACGCATTCGATAATTACACTTGGATATTTTCTACTGAGCCAGCGAAAAAATGCTGGAACTCCCATTTTAATTTAAAATAGAAAACCGCCTTCAAATCGAATTCAAAACTGAAATTATTTACGTTGATAATCTGAGAAGATGAAGCCTCTTCTTCAGATTAACGTTGGCGTACACGATGTCAATTGTTAAGGTTCGTTCAAATTTGCACGAACTGTCAATATTTACCAAATTGAAATTCGGGCTACAGCAAATCCCTATTGAAACCGAACAAATAGCTATCCATTTATTCATGAAATTGAGTCAAAAGATAAAACGGCCAAATCTTTAATTTCAAGAAATAATATTTCATTTTTTTTCTTGTTTATTGTAAATGTCATCTTAGGCGAATCATTCCAAAATGAATATATAATTGCAATTGAAAAGTTTGAAAAATTTCAGTGATATGATCCGTTTTCAGACTATAAAAAAATCAAATAAGACATTTGTGAACACACATATGATTCTGTGTATGTTTGTTGTATGTTTGAGCTGGGTATATTATTGCCCCTTTTATGGATTGTTTCAAAACCTAGTTCGAAACGAATGTCTGAATATGTACGCACATATATATGAAATTGTGTCCGAAAATTAACGAAAAGCGTATTTCTAATACGTAAGGGCAAAATATCTGTGTGTTAATCTAAATATCTATGAAATTCCGTTGTAATCAGTGTGTATTTATTTCCTTGGTTTTCCACCACAAAAATTCAAAATAAAGAGAAAAAAAAAGAAGAAATATTTTAGAAGCGAAAGAAAAAAATACATTTCAACATTGAAATTTGAACATTTGACAAAAGCAGACAGAGAAATAAACACACACATACACACTACAGATTTAGTTCACCAGTCAGCCAACCACAATCGCAATTAAATTAAACTTTTTTTCGTTGGTTTTATCGAATTTTGGGATTTGAATAGTTTATTATTTCGCTCTTTATTATTATCGTGTTTGCATTTCTTCATCATATTCGCGAGTCGCGTTCGCTGTTTGATCGACAAAAAGGAAAATAAATGAATTTGATTCAGTGGGCACGTCGTTGAAGAGAGAGAGAGAGTAAATTTTTTTTTCTTTTTACTTGAAATGGACACTAAATAAAAAGAGGTAAAAATTTGTTTTGATTGTTGACATTCTGGTGGTTGTTGGCGAATGGCATAAGTTATGATATTAAGAATAGAGTCTCAAGAGTGGAAAATCCAAAGAATTACAAATTGAATTTAGTTACTCGGAACTCCGAAATTTCATCATTTTATCACAGTGAATAATAAGAGGCGACGCAAAAAAAAAAACAAAGACACACACACACACACAAAGTGACTGAATTGCAGATTTGTACCGTTCTCAATTCTCAAGTGATCGATATTCGATATGTGTCCGTGTGGGCTACACAGAGCGAAAAGGAAACCTATTTCAACCTTTTTAAAATGCATTCAAAAAATTAGAATATCAAATTTTGTTTAAAAATGGTTAGCAAATCAAATGAGATAGACGACAATTTGATTAAATGATATTAGTATGGCGTATGGCGTATGGAGTGGAGTGCACACAATAATAACCTTGTGATTCATACGTGGCTTCATTCAATGGTTTCTTTTATGACAGATTTTCAAATCATAATAATATTAGGACGATGACGACGACGACGACGTGGACAACGACGACGACAACAACAACTGACTTTAATTCCGAATGCATCGATTCAATTGTTCAAATAATTGGTTTTGTGTATATTCAATAGATGCTAAAGAAACCGGCTCCATTCATATTTGATATCAATCAACTGCCCAATTCAAATTATTTATTAAATATTAGTGTGGCTATGGTGCATGATGTATATGGAATGGCAAAATTCATCCAAAAATTCCACAATTCAAATGTCACAATTATGATCATTTTGGCTTGTGGCTTGTGGCCTGTGGTATTTGACATTGAATTTGAAATGCGCCGCCAATGTGTTGTATGTTGTTATTATTGGGGAAAAAAAGAGAATAATATGGTTTTTCTTTTAATTCAGGCACTGATTAGTTCGAACACTCGAATAGCAACGGCCCATCACAGCATCATTTCAACTTAATCGAGGCGTCAACCAAAAGAAATATGACCAAAATTGATGCGAACACATTTTCGAGTGATGAATTTTCGTATGCGACTGTAATCTATCTGGTATTTGGTTTAATTGTACTTTATATAGCTTGGCTATCAACTCATGTACGGCATGCAACACGTGATATACCGTATCGTCAACGTACCGTTTTCATTTTCAATCCACAAACGGGAGACTTTCAACAGCATTCACTTGGCATATTATTAAATAATTTGAGCAGCAATTTGGCTCAAGCGACACCAACATTCGAATCAATATTGGATGAAATGAATGGCATTTCATATCGATCACCGCAACAACAAGACGATATAATTGATGACGATTCTGTTATTGAAGAAGAAACACAAGAAATAATACGTGAAATGGATCGAGAACCAAATAATCCATTGAATACTACAAGCAATGGTTTACGAAATCGGCGCACAACAAATATCAGCACCGCTTCAAATACACCGGACAATGTTGATAGTATTCACAGTTCGGATGTACCCCTAAGCACATTTGCCGAAAATAGTTCTAATCATTCGAATAGCTCAACACAATCGGCAACAGTTGATACATCGTTGAATAACACTGAATTCATAATCAAACTTAAATATCTCAACGATGATTTGAAAATCGTTAAGGCCCGACCAAATGAAGCAATTGGCGATTTTAAAAAGTAATTTCGATTTAACTTTATGATTAATTATTTTTCAATCGAAATGAATTCATTATAATTTTTTTTTTATATGAAATTTCAGACGCAATTTTCATGATGAACTTAATGCGCAAAAATCGGTGCGATTGGTATTCAATGGGCATGTTTTACAACCAGATGCGAAGACAGTGGCCGCATGTGGCCTTTTTGATAATTGCGTTGTACATTGTTTAATACATAATCCTCGTCCAGCCGTTGTGCCCGAATCGAATGCATCAATAAATAATCCAACAACTCCAAATGAAGGTATCAATTTTTTTTTCAAAAAAAAAAAAAAAAATCCGATTGATTATTTGAATAATGACAATCATTTCATTTGCAGCACCAAGTGCACAATTAAGGACTAATTTGATTAATTCGAATCAAAATCGAAACCGAAATACGCAACGCTTACTAAATGTATCTCTATTTTTGATATGTGTATCTGTAGTTATTTCCTGGTTTTTCAGGTGAATGAAGCCTATTGTCTATTGTTGATAATTTTTTCTCTGGCAAACAATTGCCTGAATTCCAAATAATCTGACAACAACAAATTCCTTATTTTCTTTCAGAATTCAATATTTTCAACTGTTTTCTTGGTATTCAACGGTTGGACTTGTGCTACTTACAACCTTTTTCCTTGTTATTATTCCGTTAATATTTTTAATCGAACGTGAAATATTCCGAAATTTATAAAAGGAGAAATGCTTTTGACGTTATGAAATTGTAAATAGGTGAAAGAAAGAATTTAGAAATGTTTTCATATTGAAAAAAAAGAAAGAAGAAAAACGAAGAGCAAAATGAATTGATTTCTGTTGCGTTGCGATCAAAAGTATACAATTCCGGAGATAAGAACAAATAAAATGATATTTAGGCTTTGTTTTAGGCAAGCAAATATTTCGGATAATAATAACAATTGTGTCGGGGCTATTGCAAGTTAAAAGCCTGTTCAGCTGCAATTTCGTGTGAAAGACGAGCATGAAATGGGGGAAAAAAATTGGTACATGACGTCCGGGCAATGCAAAACAATCAAATTGTGCACGAAAATAAAATGAAAAAAAAAACAATTAAAAATCGAAAAATAATTCTATTTCTATTTATTTGAACAAATTTGAAACGATTAATGATCAATAAAATTATTTCGGTTATTATTATTAATATTATTATTTAGCAAGAGAATTAGTTTTTATGATATGGTTCCGATAGAATACAGACTACTCTACCAGTGAGTATTACAATACTATTTTCTGAATTTCGCTCAATTACTAACGCGGTGCGTATGATTATTTTCACATGCAAATATTCATGTAAAATTGAAATCGCTGTGCCATGTGAGATCCTACCAGCCTCGTTCAGTTCATGCACTTTCAAACGACGATCATTCAATACCGTATCATGAAAATGCTCGTTTTCATCAAAAATGCTCGCACGATCGAGTCTAAATTCAGCTGTCCACCGTTATTCACTGTAGCAATTGAAGAGGCTGGGACATCAAAAATTGAATCCACTTCAGAGTTGATTTCATTGTTGCTATCCTCCTTTAAATGAAGGAACTCAATCACTGCACGTGTATTCAATTTTTTCCATTTTACAAAAAAAAAAGACAAAACGCAAACGTGCGCGAACTATTCGATTAAATTAGCTCAAATTTCGACAGTAATCTTGTGAAAGACTATAAATGTCTGGAAAAAAATTTAATTTTTATTAATGGCGCAAAGCTCACTGAATATTGACGCACAGTGTAGCGTAAGCCCCAAATTTCCATGAAATATTCAAATTGTAAATAATCGGTTTTTTTTATTTCCCTTATCTTACTCCAAAATAATATTTGCGTAATGATCGCGGTCTCATTTGTCGAGTATATTAATATATCGAATATCCGTTCAGAAAATATTTATATTTGTAGGCAGCAAATTTGCATAAATAATTTTATTATTATCGGTCGGCTAATTGTTTAAGTTGTTTTAATACGGTTTCCCACAGTTTTTTCTTATCACGTTCGGATTTTTTTAGTACCGAGAACACCGTTTTTTTATCAGCCTCACGAATTTTCTCCAAAACAATAATTATCACTTTGGGCCGAACGAGACTATATCGATTATCGGGTTTACCATAATCGTGCAAATAAATGCTCCATTCCTCTAACGTAAGTAGATCCAATAATTGACGTACTTCAGCAAAATATGCGGATGCCTCATCGGCTTTAAGGCCAGGCACTGGATCGGTACCGGCAAACATTTCACATTGCATCTGCAACGAAAATAAAGCAGAAAAATTCCATTAAAAACTATTGCATTCGAATTGAAAATAAAAATGAATAGTAAATCACATACCAAATCTAGACTAATCTGTTGCAATGCACCAGTCGATATTTGTTTGACATCATCGCTCAGCAATAATTTATAAAATGATTTGGCGATGTGTTCGCATGCTTTTTTACACGCAACTTGTGCAACATTCGGCAATAAATACGAAAAACTCTGAAATGTGCTCTGTAAAAATGCAATCATATCGGTAACAAATGGTGAAGCATGTCCAATTGGATCGACCAATAGCCAATCGTATGTTTCAAGCTCTTCAAAGAATTCATCGAGTTTTGAGCACAATTTGGCTGATACTTGCATTTCAGCATCGGCTCTTGCAACATGAAACATTGCCGGTGGTGCTTGTTTAATTTCCTGTTGCGTTCCGGTCATTTTACACACAAAATCATCCAAAAATGGGCCAGCCTTCTCAAGATACTGCGTATCAATTATGATTTGTACGACTTGCATCAATGCAAGACTTGGATTTCGAAAGATCGCTGACAAACAACCGCTAAAGCTACGTGTTAACAGTAGATTGGCCGCTTTTCGAACCATTGCCGCTATTTCACTAGGTGACAATGTTAATTCTTCGGAGAATTTCATGCAAGCATACATAAACTCTTTGGCCTGATGATATACTTCGGGTACCATTTTTGAGAATGGGAATTTTTTTGGAAATGGTTGCGCTTCCAATTGTTCTGAATGAAATGGAAAACGCTCAATAACCGCATCATATTGTTCCTGATCTATTACTTGCAATGGCAAATAGTCGCATTTATTGAGAATGTCCCGAAATTCATTGACCCATCGTTGTAACAGTACTTCATTGTAATGATCACGCATTTCCAATAATAGACCCCATAGCTGTGCAACCGTGTATCCATGGGTTTTTAATGTTGTTATGCATAACATAATTAGATTTTTGATTCGCAATAAAATATTTGGATCGGTGCATGACGATGAACTCATACTCAATACATTAACGGCACGCGATAATGATGATGACCATAAATCATCTAAATACGAACGATTGACAACATCGCCGGCTGTATTCATAACGTGATCTTCAACTATAAAAAAACCAACAATTGAATAAATATAATTTTTATATGCTTCCAAATTGTCGTGCATTGCATGCGGTGCCTGTAACACTAATTTCGCCTGATCACGTCTCTGTTTTCGATAATCTTTTTCAAAATATTCCTTATCATTCAGAACGGTATAAATATGAAGGCACCGATAAATGGGCGAAAAATCAATTAAATCTTGTGCTGATAAATCCTCTTCATCCACTGAATAATCTTCAGTGTTGCATGAATTTAATGTTGTCTTGTATTCGCTAATAATTGATGTTAAATCACGTTTTTGATGTTTTCTTGTGTGTCGCATCGCAACTTCACCAATTTTAGGCGAAAATTTACGAATATTTTCCAAAAATTCACGAAAATCCTCTTCAGACGATTGCTTAATTTGTTCTTTCAATTTTGGAACTGCACTATTCATTTGTGAAGAAAATCGAAATTTTTCCACTTTTGGTAAATGTTCACTTTCAAGAATTTCCAATGTTTTTAGCGCTGGATAATATCGCTTTTCGTCCACTTGTTTCAATAGTTTTGTAAAGCATTCCAATACCGGTAAACAATTTTTGAGCGCATCAATTGTATTTGCGATATTGCTTTCAACTTTTCGGGCTCGTACCAAATCTTTTCCTTTGGCCAATACACCTGTTGATGCTTTGCTCAATGATTCATCTAATTGCATTACTTCTTCATTCAAATTATTGGCTTGTGTTCTAACATGCAACAATTCACGAATCGAATCAATGAATCCTTGATAATACAAATTACAAATCCGTTCAATATCCTTGTCATGTGATCGAATTCTAGTCTCAATTTGATCTGATAATATGTCATACGAATTGCTTTCGAGAATTGAACGAAATGTTGGTCCCCAATTATCGTCAACCGCTTCGATATCCTGAATCGATGGTATATTTGCCATATTATTTGCTTATTTATTTTTCTGCGGTTTTCACAATCGATTCCGACACCTTTAGCACAGCAAACGCAATCGGAATTACAATTCTCTATGTTGCATTCGATAAACATAAAACATTAGTCATTGCTGAAATGTCAAAATGTCCCATTTTCCCTATCGGAAGCAAATTAATTGACATTGGCACATAACCTTATTATGGTAAACAAATGTGAAATCGGTCTCTTAAATTGTATGTTTGAGCACAGTAGTTATTTGGATAAAAAGAACCGAAAGTATCGGCCAAAATGAAGCCAAAAGAGGATCCAGTGAATAATCTGGACATGGAAATGGATTCTATACGGTTGGAAATCAGCGAAATTGATACAGATGTGCAAAAGTTGAAGAGACGTCGTCAACATCTCGTGGAAAAATATGAAAAACTTAAAGAAGCCAAAATGATCAAGGATTCAGCAGCCGTCTCATTAGAGGAAGATTGGAATAAAGGTAAGATATTTTTTTTCTTTTTTTTTTCAAAATAATCTCATCTCAAATATTAAGTGAAATATACATTTTGTTTTGTTTTTGTTTTTTTTTTTCAGAAACTTTTGCATGGTCTGATCAAGTAAGAGAAACATTGAAAACTGTGTTCAAGCTCAACGATTTTCGCCAACAACAATTACAAACGATTAATTGTATAATGTCAAAAAAGGATGTTCTGTTGATTGCTCCAACTGGAGGCGGCAAAAGTTTATGCTATCAATTGCCTGCTGTTCTATCTGATGGAATAACAATCGTTGTGTCACCGCTTATCTCACTGATGACGGACCAGGTCTGGTCAATGAATGAAATTGGCATCAAGGCTGAAATGTTAAGTTCTTCAACAGACACAAATAGTACTGCAATATTGCGGCAAATGTGTGACGCAAAGGAGCCCTGTATGACAATGATGCACATTCAATTATACAAATTCAAATGAAAATGATTTGTTTTTTTTTTTTGTTCATTCAAAATCAGGTTCATTCAAGTTGCTTTATGTGACACCAGAAAGATTGGCCAAAAGTAAACGATTCATGAACGCATTACAAAAATGCTATTTAAACAAAAAATTGAATTTTATTGCGATTGACGAAGTACACTGCTGCAGTCAATGGTTTGTTTCTGTCGAAATGGTCACCGTTGTACACACACACACACACTCACACAAAGACCGGCAATAAAATTTTTAACAGGCGTTTTTCTTTTTAAGGGGCCACGATTTTCGACCAGACTATAAATTTCTTGGCACATTAAAAACAGTATTCGCTGACATACCGATTCTGGGCGTAACAGCAACGGCCACCGCTAAAGTTCTCATCGATATACAAAAAATGCTAAATTTAAACATACCTGTCATTCTGAAGGCGGAATTTAATCGACCAAATCTCTACTATCACGTAAGCTATATTCGATCAATTTATAATGTGAATTCAAGATTAAACATTGAAATTCTGATTTTAGGTTATAGAGAAACCCAATGACAAGACTGAATGCGTTGAATTACTTTATAATTTGTTGAATAATCGGTACAAAAATAAATCGGGAATAATTTATGCTTTTTCGATTGCCGACACTGAGGAATTAGCGGAAGCATTAGTTTCGAAGGGAATAAACGTTCGTCCATATCATGCCGATTTGACAGCACAACGAAGAACTACAATTCATACAAAATGGTTATCTGGTCGTATTCAAGCTGTTGTGGCCACAGTCGCTTTCGGAATGTAAGAATTTAAACGCATTCGATTCAATTCAAAACTATGTTCAATTTTAAATATTTTATAATTTAAATTATTTTCAGGGGAATTGACAAACCGAACGTACGTTTCGTCATTCATCACACGTTAAGCAAAAGTATGGAAAATTTTTACCAGGTCCGTTTGTCAAATAAACTGTTTGTTTTTTTTTTTTATTATTATTTGTATTTTCGCTGTAATCCAATGCATTTTGTTTGCATATAGGAGAGTGGTAGAGCTGGCAGGGACGGCTTGAGGTAATGAAAAATTAAAATACAATTTTTTCCATAAGTTCATATTGATTTGAATTTGAATGTTCAATTCACAGGGCTGAGTGTCTTCTACTTTATCGATGTATGGATATGCAAAAGATCACAACATTGATGTTTTCACAGCACACGGGATTGAAAAACGCCTACGAAATGATTGCGTTTGCGACTGATGGAATCAGCTGTCGACGAGATTTGATCGGTAAACATTTTTTGGAAGTTTGGAGTGAATCGATCGTATGCAACAAAATGTGTGATCGATGCTATTACAAAGATAGTGTGCATCCACCGAAAATGAATATTGCCCAGCATTGTCAGTCTATCTATAGAATTATTGAACACGCTTCATCTTTAGACATTAATTTAACATTTTTAAAATTGGTCGATTCATGGTTTGGTAAGGGAGTAAAAAATACTCGTGTTAAAGATATTTCGGTGCCAGATTTCGAGCGATTCTATGCTGAGCAAATGATTACATTTTTAATTATCAAAGGATATTTGAAAGAGGATTTCCATTTTTCGGCGTACAGAACACATAGTTATATCAAAAAGGGTCCAAAAGTAGCCCAGGCAAGCGATCGAATAATATTTTATGGAGCTCGAGTTTTGAATTTACCGGAAATCGATGAAAAACAATGGTACGATGATGATTGCTTTTTTGTATCCACCGAAACAGAACCATCAGCAAAAAAAATTAAAAAAGAAAAGACAAGAAAAAGCGATGAGAAATCTGATGAAATATCAACCAATGAAATGAACTTGTCCAAATCATCAAAGAAAAAGAGAAAAAGCGAAAAACAACAAAAGCACAAACCAGACACAAGTGATATTATTGAAATCGATTGAAGAAATTAAATCAATTGACACAAGAAAAAGACTTTGCATTTGTTGTATATTTTTAAAGTAAAATAAAGCATTTACAAAATGATAAGAGTTTTCTCTTTTTTTTCAAATCAGTGCAGAGATGTATTTCCTAAAAATATCCTTATTTAGATGTTAATTAAATGTTATTCAATTCATCAGGAATATAATAAATAACTTTGCAATATTTCAATATTTATTTGGCGAAAATATTATTTATTTCGCATTTAATATTAAGTCGTTTTGTTTTTTGATTCTTAATTAACATTACATAGCTCTTATTGATTCTTACGTTCAATATTTCACGTAATATGCAAACACGGAAGTCTTTAATGAAAACGGAAAATTTAATTTATTTACTCTTTATTAAATTTTATTTCAATTATTTTTCAGAATGGCGGTTAATTGAAATTTTTAATGAGAAATATATGCGTCGTTCGGTTAATTAAGTTTGATATTTTGGCAAACAGGTGATATGGGGCGAAGACTATTTATAGGGAGCGTGGTTCTCATGCTGGTTCATTCAGTTTTTATTCCTCCTTCAAAGAAGTCTAAATTATAATTGAGCTTGTTAAAATGGTGTCATTTGGTGCTGTTTGGATTTTGTTGACGGGGACAATATTCGTACTTCAAGTGAATTCAATCAAAGGAGATAACTTTAATGTCCCATACCATCAACAGTCATGTGTCGTTTGTGAGCAGTGTGAAGATTTAACGATTAAAAGTGGAAACGCTTCGGTAACAATAAACTCTAAACCTGAGACGAGGGACATTACCGCAAAGTTAAAGGCGCAGTGCGATCACAAAGATTTTTGCAATGTAAGGGCAGTCGGTGAAGATTGGGGTGTAGCTGAAAATCAGATAACCAAAGTCGATTTTGACTTGGAATGTACGAAAAAGCCAAAGTGTGTTAAAGATCCAAATTGGAAGGACCCATCATATAAATGTCCAAAAGGTTTAAAACTACCACCCACAAAAAATCCAAAACCCCCAAAAAACTAAAAGAAAGTTAAAAACAGTTGAGAAGAATAGTTGAAAAATGTTAAAAAAGGTAAAATAAATGAATGTCAAGCGAGCGCTGTCCAATTCAAAGTAAGATGTATGCAGTGTACATTGTACGTGTATTATGCGTTTGAGGTTAATCCAGCCGATTCACGTATTCGTGAATTGCTATTAATACATGCACAGTGTATACAAGTGACTTTAAATTTGACAGGCGCCCCACTGTCACCCTTTTATTTAACTTTTTTAATTAGATATTTTTAACTAACGTTTACTTTTTCTCCAAGATTTTTTTCGGTTTTTCGGTAATCTCCTTCCAGTGAAAAGCATTAATGAAAGTTTCGTTTTTGCTCTCCATTTTGAATCTGGCTATTATAATTAACATATATGTATTATTTTATTAATTAATAAAACAAATTGCATTTGAAAAAGGAAAAACACATTCTTTCACTCCGTTCTCATCGGAGTATGGACGAATATCTTTGAAACTACGTAGACTGCCATTATTTTTTATATCTTTCAAATTAAGCAATTACCAAACACATTTGCCGTAATGATTTCACGTTCATCCCACTTGTGTTCAGCCACAACATGAAGTTGTCTTCATAACATGTTAAATGTCAGTTTTGTATACAATACCATCTGGTCTGCCAAACAGCATCCAAAATTCTTGTTTTCTCGTGCACAAGAGAAAACAAAACAAACAATCAAAACATGTTTTCTCCGCAAACTTCAATTTTCTAATTCGAAAGAAAAATGCGACTGAAAAAATCATTTATTTATATCATATTGACCTTTTTATTATGCTTGGTGTTCTTCTATTTTAAAAATAGAGGAAGTATTTCGAATTCAATACACGATGCCAGTGAAACAAATTCATTCCATTTGAATAAAACAAATTCGTAAGTATATGCAATCATAAAGCATCAATGTGAATTTGCTAATGGAAAATTGGCTATTGCAGGCGATCGGATAAAATCCATGGCGAAATTGTGATAGTTGTTGTATCATGCGGAATGCGTCAACAAGAAACATTAAATTTAATCAAATCAGCGATTATATTCAGTTTTGATCATCCGTTGAAAATAATCATCATCACTGAGAATGATTTGATGACGGGATTTCGTGAAAAGCTGGACGATTGGACGAATCTCACAACCACAAAGATTACATATGAAATTTTGCCGTTAACATTCCCAAAGGAAAATGAGGCTGAATGGCGAAATTTATTCAAACCGTGTGCAGCTCAAAGACTTTTTCTACCCGTAAATATTCCATGTTCACAAACGAATTATCTCGTCTCAATTTTTCGATTTGTTTGCAGGCAATTTTAACAAATGTTGATTCGGTGCTGTACTTGGATACGGACACTATATTTATATCACCTCCGTACGATACATGGAAATTTTTTGGTCAATTTAATTCGACGCAAATAGCTGCCGTATCACCCGAACATGAAGATCCAAATGTTGGTTGGTATAATCGATTCTCAAAGCATCCATATTATGGAAAACTTGGCATTAATTCCGGTGTAATGCTTATGAATTTGACACGAATGCGAGAATTCGAATGGAATTTGTACATGTTCCCATTGTACAAGGAATACAAATTGAAAATAACGTGGGGCGATCAGGATTTAATAAATATTTTATTTGCATATTATCCGGATAAATTATATGTGTTTCCGTGTCAATATAATTATCGTCCGGATCATTGTATGTATATGAGTGTGTGCAATGCACCAAATGGCATTCAAATATTGCACGGAAATCGTGGATATTTTCATTCAGAAAAGCAACCAGTATTCAGCACAATTTATAGCATTATTGAAGAATATCAATTAGGCACGAATGTCTATCACAATTTAGTGACACCACTTGAGACAGCTTTATCCACCGATTATATTAAAAATACAAACTGTGGTAAAATTGGTTACAAATTTTTAACCAAATTCAGAGAATCGTTCAAAGAGAATACAGAATATTATGGGAGCAGTTGATGTTTAGCGTTTTAGATTGTAGCTAATAACGTAGTGTCAATGCGAATGTAAAATTAAAATAATTCAAATTGAACACTCACACACGCCAACAATCAAGTCAATAGGATTCCAATCGAAACACAATTTCCGACAAAGCAAACAAATGTAAATGTCAATCTCATTTTGTATTTTGAGGTTAAGTGATAAACAAAAACAATACAAAGTTCACATGTGACCATCACATGAATAACAAATTTTTTATTTACTATAAGAAGCCACAATCATTGATAACCAAAATGTTATAGCAATTGTGCATAAGTTTAAAGTTTAACGAACATCGATTCGATGAGATTATTCAATTCGATCGATGCTCATCGTTAGAATAGTTTTGGTATCGGACAATTAAAGTAAAATCATTTTCTTTTTCATAGCAATAATAAAAAAAAACGGAAAGAAATTGAAGACAAATCCACAACAAACATGAAATTTACAATCAATAACATTAAAAATGCTTTATTCAAAAAGTATTTACTCACAACGAATATCGTGAGTTCGGGCATATTGATGTCCATTGGTGACCTTCTATCACAAAAAGTCGAACAAAAAACCAAAGAAACCAGCGAAACGCATTACGATTTAGTTCGAAATGCGAAAATGTTTGTTGTTGGAGCGATTCAAGGGCCATTACATCATTATTTTTATGGATGGTTGGACACCAAATATGTGGAAACAACGCTGAGAACGACAACCATTAAAATTCTATACGATCAATTGGTGATGTCACCGGTGTGTATTATTGGGTTTTTCTATCCCGCTGGATGGCTATTCAATCAAAGCACGGACGAATGTACCAAAGAGCTGACAACAAAGTTCCTAAAAGTCTATGTTACCGATTGGATGGTTTGGCCGGCAACACAGTTCATTAATTTTTATTATTTGCCACCGCATTATCGTGTTATTTATGTTAATTTCATAACAATGTTGTACAATATTTTCTTATCGCATGTTAAACACGAAGGTACACATAAATTACCTGCCATCAAATCAAAACCAATCGAAAATAAATAATCAATACAAAAAGACACAACGGGTTTCGTTTTGCGTAAATGAACAAACATTTTCGAAATTTTATTTATATTATTATTGATGTGTATGATGTATGATGATTACGAATTTTGGATAGAAGTACAAATGAGAATTAGAGGTCAGATGCTGCCCAAATGTTAACTTAATCACACAAAAATTAATTATTTCATTTTCTCTCTTTTTCGAATTGTCTCACATTGTTTATCATTCATTAAGTTATAATAATAATTAAACGAATGCAAAAAAAAAAAAGCTGAAATCTTAGGACTATCATTTTGTTTACATTTTGCTTAGCATTTATGTTCTGTTGTTCCAAATGTGTGGATTCGATCAATTGGCCGTTTCACAAGCGTCCACCCAGCAATTGTAAACATCAATCGGTTCGGACAAAAAATTAATCTCCGTTTGATATTCTTCTGAGCACACGCGACATTGTATGCGAGCCGAATTCCGACTTTTGTCCCTGTTCCCATGAAATTATTAATTTATTTGTAAAATCAATAAAAATATATCACGATAGACACAACAAAAAAAAGATAACAAATGGGTTTGTATACTTACATCTTAACTTCGCATGATTTTTCATGATTACAAAATGGACAATTGAATTGTGTATCAAGTGGTTGGATTGCCTTACGCTTTGGTGGTGGCTTATTCTTTGCTTTTCGGCGTCCCATTTTTCTTCTTTTATTTTTTTTTTTTTAGTTTGCACACAATATGTGTTCACGTACAGATGCTATTGTACTCAATTCCTGAAGCTTTTTCCGTGTTTCGACAATAATTTTCGTTTCGATGAAGAGAAACGATTTGTCGTTTTGTTACAACAACAGTGAAAACAGTATACGTTTTTTTTTTGCCGACCAAAAATCTGTATTCAATAGCACAAATGACTAAAACAAACGCCTCATAAGCATTCACTTGAAATGTCAAACGTTCGAACGTTTGTTTGACAGTTTGGCCCATTCAAACGGTGACAACTCACCAAATTTTCGAAAACAATCAATTTCAATGACGTTTAATGCCGAAAACATTTCATTTCGCAAAAAACAAATGTAAAAAATAATTTTTGTCAAAATTCATTCGTTGATTGTGTATTAGAATTAGGTGCTCGAATTGCATGATGACGTTGGAGGCTCGCGAAACAATTGAAAATGATGGTATTTTTGTGTTATGAATGTTGAATTGAGCTTTTGCAATTGATGTTGAATTCTTTTTGTTTGCTTTGCAGAATTTTATCAACGTTTTTTGAAATCGGACGAAACATTGGATACGGGACAAACACTTGCAGATAGTTTATCGATTACAGAACAAATTAAAAAACTTAACGATGGCGTCGAATTATTGGCAAAGCAATTGCAAACTCAAGTACGCGAACAACATAATTCGTTATTATTGGAAGCTCGAAATGCTAGCAAATTGTCGACGGCCGTGGATTTAGTTAATAATCATATGGATCAGTTGGAAATTGGTGCTGAACGTTTGAAAAATAAAATAAATACACCGTACGAACTATTGTCAAATCAAACTCGGGCATTGGCTCGATTACATGAAATATCACACATTCTTCGGCAATCGAATCGTTTTTTGCAATTATTCCAAAAATTGACGACTGAATCGAAAGACATTACGGCTCAGGCATCGATCTTATTCGAAATTGAGTTACTCATCGATAACGAGCAATTGAATCACATTGAATTTATTCGAGACGAACGCATATTTACCATCAATTTGAAACAAAGGCTCACCAGCTCAGCACATCACGATCTATTGAATGCACTGAAAAAATCCACCGACGAAGAAAAGGCAATAAAAAGTTTACAGGTTTGTTTAGTTTATTAAATATTTTGCAAAAAATGATCCGTCCGGTGACATTTGATCGATGAAAAATTTCAGGTTTTCACAAATTTGCAAGTGTTACCCAAATACATCGATGATTTATTAAGCATTTACATTACGGATATAAAACATTCGCTGAAGGAATGCTTTGCCGGTGTCGATGTTAAAAAACTAAGTACACGCAATGTTAAAACTGAAAATCCAAATGAACAAACAAAAACTAAACGAGCGCCGGGCATAACACAAAATTTAAATGCTTCGCAGCAATTTTCAACGAAATTTTGGGCTGCCATCGAATGGTTATTTGATGAGGAAATATTCGATTGTTGGAAGCAAATCAATTTTCTAACAAAATGTTCGAAAAATGTTACACAACAAGTGAATCGGATGGCTCCCGTTCAAATGGTGGACATTGAAAAGGGATTTGGCGATCGGTTGAATGAATTGTTGAAGAAATCGTTCACCGATTGCGCTTCACATATTCGACAATGTTTGGTTCAAGACCTACCGAAATTATTGCAATTGATTAAAAATTTGCAGTCCAAATGCGAAAATCGTATTACAATCAGGTGAGCCTTGCAGTTATATCCCGATCGATATAACATAAAACAAATTCAAAACAAACGATTTCAAATTTTGCTTTCAGTGAGGAAGTAATTTTAACATCATTGGAGGCCGGATATCTGGAGCAATGTACCAATAATTTAAAAGCAACACTGATTATGGCCGATATTCCGAATCAAGTAAGTGGAACAATAAAATAAAAATGAATTTGCACCGAAATAACAAAATAAATTCTGAACAGGATACAATCGAAGCATTTATTCAGGCCGCCGAAAAAGAATTGAACAAAGTATCGAATGATAATCGACTGTGTTCCTTGGTAACAGCTATATTTATAGCATGCAACAGAGAATTTTGGACCAAAATTGAAATGAATATTAAGTTTGGTGGTGATTCACAGCAAGTATTAGGTATGAATGCACCACCAGTTTC
Organism: Mayetiola destructor; assembly: GCA_000149185.1. Lineage (NCBI taxonomy): Eukaryota > Metazoa > Arthropoda > Insecta > Diptera > Cecidomyiidae > Mayetiola > Mayetiola destructor. The sequence continues at coordinate 3,243,394 of GL501517.1, forward strand.
CAGTGTAAAAAAAAAAAATTAAATATATAAAAAACTGCAATTATTTTTCTCTCAGATCTTCCGAATGCATTCCAAATGCAAAACGTTATGTTGGCAAACACAATATTCGACCACAGTTTGTATGTTGAACGAATGATTCATCATCTTGGCTATGAATTTGTCAATTCGCGTTCGGCTCAAAATATAATCGAATCATTAAACTATGGAACGAAAATGGTGACAAAAATCGTTGCACAATTGATTGATTCAATGAAATCGGCTGCAAATATAATTTTGTTGAGTATTCATCGTGAGCCTGGCCTGAATAGTGATCGACCCGTATCAAGTTCACCATCATTATATATGAAAGAATTGCAGGATTTTTTACATCGGGCATGGGATCATCATATATCGCCATTGAAAGACAAACAATTAATCGAAACGCATGGCATCGAATTGGCTAAAAACTTGTGTTGAATTATTTTTATGGAATGTGGCAATAATTCGTCCAGTTTCAGCGTCCGGTCGACAACGATTGAAATCGGATTGTCAGCATTTAGAGAATGCATTACGTCCGATTGTTTGCGATTTGAGTGCATTCAATCGAATATTCAGGTAAAATGATTTAATTTCGTAGACAATACAAAAGATAATAAATTGGTGATAATTCGTTCGATTCCTAGAACACTTCGGGCTCTTTCCAGTTTGATCACTTTGAATCCCGATGAATTATCCAAAAAGTCAATCGAAATCGATGGACCAATTTCGCCATTTATCATTTTGCTATTATTATTCGGATATGCCGGAAATGATCTGGCAAGTCCACACGTGGCGGCTGGATGGTCAAACGAAAAAATTATTGAATGGTTGAGTACACATTTATCCATTAAAGAGAGGTAATTGAATCACAAAAATCGGTCATCATTGAAAGATGATGAATATTTCTCAATAATGGGCCGCATCATCTATTATTCACAGATTGGAACTAAAATGGTGTCATTTGGTGCTGTTTGGATTTTGTTGACGGGGACAATATTCGTACTTCAAGTGAATTCAATCAAAGGAGATAACTTTAATGTCCCATACCATCAACAGTCATGTGTCGTTTGTGAGCAGTGTGAAGATTTAACGATTAAAAGTGGAAACGCTTCGGTAACAATAAACTCTAAACCTGAGACGAGGGACATTACCGCAAAGTTAAAGGCGCAGTGCGATCACAAAGATTTTTGCAATGTAAGGGCAGTCGGTGAAGATTGGGGTGTAGCTGAAAATCAGATAACCAAAGTCGATTTTGACTTGGAATGTACGAAAAAGCCAAAGTGTGTTAAAGATCCAAATTGGAAGGACCCATCATATAAATGTCCAAAAGGTTTAAAACTACCACCCACAAAAAATCCAAAACCCCCAAAAAACTAAAAGAAAGTTAAAAACAGTTGAGAAGAATAGTTGAAAAATGTTAAAAAAGGTAAAATAAATGAATGTCAAGCGAGCGCTGTCCAATTCAAAGTAAGATGTATGCAGTGTACATTGTACGTGTATTATGCGTTTGAGGTTAATCCAGCCGATTCACGTATTCGTGAATTGCTATTAATACATGCACAGTGTATACAAGTGACTTTAAATTTGACAGGCGCCCCACTGTCACCCTTTTATTTTAACTTTTTTAATTAGATATTTTTAACTAACGTTTACTTTTTCTCCAAGATTTTTTTTCGGTTTTTCGGTAATCTCCTTCCAGTGAAAAGCATTAATGAAAGTTTCGTTTTTGCTCTCCATTTTGAATCTGGCTATTATAATTAACATATATGTATTATTTTATTAATTAATAAAACAAATTGCATTTGAAAAAGGAAAAACACATTCTTTCACTCCGTTCTCATCGGAGTATGGACGAATATCTTTGAAACTACGTAGACTGCCATTATTTTTTTATATCTTTCAAATTAAGCAATTACCAAACACATTTGCCGTAATGATTTCACGTTCATCCCACTTGTGTTCAGCCACAACATGAAGTTGTCTTCATAACATGTTAAATGTCAGTTTTGTATACAATACCATCTGGTCTGCCAAACAGCATCCAAAATTCTTGTTTTCTCGTGCACAAGAGAAAACAAAACAAACAATCAAAACATGTTTTCTCCGCAAACTTCAATTTTCTAATTCGAAAGAAAAATGCGACTGAAAAAATCATTTATTTATATCATATTGACCTTTTTATTATGCTTGGTGTTCTTCTATTTTAAAAATAGAGGAAGTATTTCGAATTCAATACACGATGCCAGTGAAACAAATTCATTCCATTTGAATAAAACAAATTCGTAAGTATATGCAATCATAAAGCATCAATGTGAATTTGCTAATGGAAAATTGGCTATTGCAGGCGATCGGATAAAATCCATGGCGAAATTGTGATAGTTGTTGTATCATGCGGAATGCGTCAACAAGAAACATTAAATTTAATCAAATCAGCGATTATATTCAGTTTTGATCATCCGTTGAAAATAATCATCATCACTGAGAATGATTTGATGACGGGATTTCGTGAAAAGCTGGACGATTGGACGAATCTCACAACCACAAAGATTACATATGAAATTTTGCCGTTAACATTCCCAAAGGAAAATGAGGCTGAATGGCGAAATTTATTCAAACCGTGTGCAGCTCAAAGACTTTTTCTACCCGTAAATATTCCATGTTCACAAACGAATTATCTCGTCTCAATTTTTCGATTTGTTTGCAGGCAATTTTAACAAATGTTGATTCGGTGCTGTACTTGGATACGGACACTATATTTATATCACCTCCGTACGATACATGGAAATTTTTTGGTCAATTTAATTCGACGCAAATAGCTGCCGTATCACCCGAACATGAAGATCCAAATGTTGGTTGGTATAATCGATTCTCAAAGCATCCATATTATGGAAAACTTGGCATTAATTCCGGTGTAATGCTTATGAATTTGACACGAATGCGAGAATTCGAATGGAATTTGTACATGTTCCCATTGTACAAGGAATACAAATTGAAAATAACGTGGGGCGATCAGGATTTAATAAATATTTTATTTGCATATTATCCGGATAAATTATATGTGTTTCCGTGTCAATATAATTATCGTCCGGATCATTGTATGTATATGAGTGTGTGCAATGCACCAAATGGCATTCAAATATTGCACGGAAATCGTGGATATTTTCATTCAGAAAAGCAACCAGTATTCAGCACAATTTATAGCATTATTGAAGAATATCAATTAGGCACGAATGTCTATCACAATTTAGTGACACCACTTGAGACAGCTTTATCCACCGATTATATTAAAAATACAAACTGTGGTAAAATTGGTTACAAATTTTTAACCAAATTCAGAGAATCGTTCAAAGAGAATACAGAATATTATGGGAGCAGTTGATGTTTAGCGTTTTAGATTGTAGCTAATAACGTAGTGTCAATGCGAATGTAAAATTAAAATAATTCAAATTGAACACTCACACACGCCAACAATCAAGTCAATAGGATTCCAATCGAAACACAATTTCCGACAAAGCAAACAAATGTAAATGTCAATCTCATTTTGTATTTTGAGGTTAAGTGATAAACAAAAACAATACAAAGTTCACATGTGACCATCACATGAATAACAAATTTTTTATTTACTATAAGAAGCCACAATCATTGATAACCAAAATGTTATAGCAATTGTGCATAAGTTTAAAGTTTAACGAACATCGATTCGATGAGATTATTCAATTCGATCGATGCTCATCGTTAGAATAGTTTTGGTATCGGACAATTAAAGTAAAATCATTTTCTTTTTCATAGCAATAATAAAAAAAAAACGGAAAGAAATTGAAGACAAATCCACAACAAACATGAAATTTACAATCAATAACATTAAAAATGCTTTATTCAAAAAGTATTTACTCACAACGAATATCGTGAGTTCGGGCATATTGATGTCCATTGGTGACCTTCTATCACAAAAAGTCGAACAAAAAACCAAAGAAACCAGCGAAACGCATTACGATTTAGTTCGAAATGCGAAAATGTTTGTTGTTGGAGCGATTCAAGGGCCATTACATCATTATTTTTATGGATGGTTGGACACCAAATATGTGGAAACAACGCTGAGAACGACAACCATTAAAATTCTATACGATCAATTGGTGATGTCACCGGTGTGTATTATTGGGTTTTTCTATCCCGCTGGATGGCTATTCAATCAAAGCACGGACGAATGTACCAAAGAGCTGACAACAAAGTTCCTAAAAGTCTATGTTACCGATTGGATGGTTTGGCCGGCAACACAGTTCATTAATTTTTATTATTTGCCACCGCATTATCGTGTTATTTATGTTAATTTCATAACAATGTTGTACAATATTTTCTTATCGCATGTTAAACACGAAGGTACACATAAATTACCTGCCATCAAATCAAAACCAATCGAAAATAAATAATCAATACAAAAAGACACAACGGGTTTCGTTTTGCGTAAATGAACAAACATTTTCGAAATTTTATTTATATTATTATTGATGTGTATGATGTATGATGATTACGAATTTTGGATAGAAGTACAAATGAGAATTAGAGGTCAGATGCTGCCCAAATGTTAACTTAATCACACAAAAATTAATTATTTCATTTTCTCTCTTTTTCGAATTGTCTCACATTGTTTATCATTCATTAAGTTATAATAATAATTAAACGAATGCAAAAAAAAAAAAAAGCTGAAATCTTAGGACTATCATTTTGTTTACATTTTGCTTAGCATTTATGTTCTGTTGTTCCAAATGTGTGGATTCGATCAATTGGCCGTTTCACAAGCGTCCACCCAGCAATTGTAAACATCAATCGGTTCGGACAAAAAATTAATCTCCGTTTGATATTCTTCTGAGCACACGCGACATTGTATGCGAGCCGAATTCCGACTTTTGTCCCTGTTCCCATGAAATTATTAATTTATTTGTAAAATCAATAAAAATATATCACGATAGACACAACAAAAAAAAGATAACAAATGGGTTTGTATACTTACATCTTAACTTCGCATGATTTTTCATGATTACAAAATGGACAATTGAATTGTGTATCAAGTGGTTGGATTGCCTTACGCTTTGGTGGTGGCTTATTCTTTGCTTTTCGGCGTCCCATTTTTCTTCTTTTATTTTTTTTTTTTTTAGTTTGCACACAATATGTGTTCACGTACAGATGCTATTGTACTCAATTCCTGAAGCTTTTTCCGTGTTTCGACAATAATTTTCGTTTCGATGAAGAGAAACGATTTGTCGTTTTGTTACAACAACAGTGAAAACAGTATACGTTTTTTTTTTGCCGACCAAAAATCTGTATTCAATAGCACAAATGACTAAAACAAACGCCTCATAAGCATTCACTTGAAATGTCAAACGTTCGAACGTTTGTTTGACAGTTTGGCCCATTCAAACGGTGACAACTCACCAAATTTTCGAAAACAATCAATTTCAATGACGTTTAATGCCGAAAACATTTCATTTCGCAAAAAACAAATGTAAAAAATAATTTTTGTCAAAATTCATTCGTTGATTGTGTATTAGAATTAGGTGCTCGAATTGCATGATGACGTTGGAGGCTCGCGAAACAATTGAAAATGATGGTATTTTTGTGTTATGAATGTTGAATTGAGCTTTTGCAATTGATGTTGAATTCTTTTTGTTTGCTTTGCAGAATTTTATCAACGTTTTTTGAAATCGGACGAAACATTGGATACGGGACAAACACTTGCAGATAGTTTATCGATTACAGAACAAATTAAAAAACTTAACGATGGCGTCGAATTATTGGCAAAGCAATTGCAAACTCAAGTACGCGAACAACATAATTCGTTATTATTGGAAGCTCGAAATGCTAGCAAATTGTCGACGGCCGTGGATTTAGTTAATAATCATATGGATCAGTTGGAAATTGGTGCTGAACGTTTGAAAAATAAAATAAATACACCGTACGAACTATTGTCAAATCAAACTCGGGCATTGGCTCGATTACATGAAATATCACACATTCTTCGGCAATCGAATCGTTTTTTGCAATTATTCCAAAAATTGACGACTGAATCGAAAGACATTACGGCTCAGGCATCGATCTTATTCGAAATTGAGTTACTCATCGATAACGAGCAATTGAATCACATTGAATTTATTCGAGACGAACGCATATTTACCATCAATTTGAAACAAAGGCTCACCAGCTCAGCACATCACGATCTATTGAATGCACTGAAAAAATCCACCGACGAAGAAAAGGCAATAAAAAGTTTACAGGTTTGTTTAGTTTATTAAATATTTTGCAAAAAATGATCCGTCCGGTGACATTTGATCGATGAAAAATTTCAGGTTTTCACAAATTTGCAAGTGTTACCCAAATACATCGATGATTTATTAAGCATTTACATTACGGATATAAAACATTCGCTGAAGGAATGCTTTGCCGGTGTCGATGTTAAAAAACTAAGTACACGCAATGTTAAAACTGAAAATCCAAATGAACAAACAAAAACTAAACGAGCGCCGGGCATAACACAAAATTTAAATGCTTCGCAGCAATTTTCAACGAAATTTTGGGCTGCCATCGAATGGTTATTTGATGAGGAAATATTCGATTGTTGGAAGCAAATCAATTTTCTAACAAAATGTTCGAAAAATGTTACACAACAAGTGAATCGGATGGCTCCCGTTCAAATGGTGGACATTGAAAAGGGATTTGGCGATCGGTTGAATGAATTGTTGAAGAAATCGTTCACCGATTGCGCTTCACATATTCGACAATGTTTGGTTCAAGACCTACCGAAATTATTGCAATTGATTAAAAATTTGCAGTCCAAATGCGAAAATCGTATTACAATCAGGTGAGCCTTGCAGTTATATCCCGATCGATATAACATAAAACAAATTCAAAACAAACGATTTCAAATTTTGCTTTCAGTGAGGAAGTAATTTTAACATCATTGGAGGCCGGATATCTGGAGCAATGTACCAATAATTTAAAAGCAACACTGATTATGGCCGATATTCCGAATCAAGTAAGTGGAACAATAAAATAAAAATGAATTTGCACCGAAATAACAAAATAAATTCTGAACAGGATACAATCGAAGCATTTATTCAGGCCGCCGAAAAAGAATTGAACAAAGTATCGAATGATAATCGACTGTGTTCCTTGGTAACAGCTATATTTATAGCATGCAACAGAGAATTTTGGACCAAAATTGAAATGAATATTAAGTTTGGTGGTGATTCACAGCAAGTATTAGGTATGAATGCACCACCAGTTTCCAGTGTAAAAAAAAAAAATTAAATATATAAAAAACTGCAATTATTTTTCTCTCAGATCTTCCGAATGCATTCCAAATGCAAAACGTTATGTTGGCAAACACAATATTCGACCACAGTTTGTATGTTGAACGAATGATTCATCATCTTGGCTATGAATTTGTCAATTCGCGTTCGGCTCAAAATATAATCGAATCATTAAACTATGGAACGAAAATGGTGACAAAAATCGTTGCACAATTGATTGATTCAATGAAATCGGCTGCAAATATAATTTTGTTGAGTATTCATCGTGAGCCTGGCCTGAATAGTGATCGACCCGTATCAAGTTCACCATCATTATATATGAAAGAATTGCAGGATTTTTTACATCGGGCATGGGATCATCATATATCGCCATTGAAAGACAAACAATTAATCGAAACGCATGGCATCGAATTGGCTAAAACTTGTGTTGAATTATTTTTATGGAATGTGGCAATAATTCGTCCAGTTTCAGCGTCCGGTCGACAACGATTGAAATCGGATTGTCAGCATTTAGAGAATGCATTACGTCCGATTGTTTGCGATTTGAGTGCATTCAATCGAATATTCAGGTAAAATGATTTAATTTCGTAGACAATACAAAAGATAATAAATTGGTGATAATTCGTTCGATTCCTAGAACACTTCGGGCTCTTTCCAGTTTGATCACTTTGAATCCCGATGAATTATCCAAAAAGTCAATCGAAATCGATGGACCAATTTCGCCATTTATCATTTTGCTATTATTATTCGGATATGCCGGAAATGATCTGGCAAGTCCACACGTGGCGGCTGGATGGTCAAACGAAAAAATTATTGAATGGTTGAGTACACATTTATCCATTAAAGAGAGGTAATTGAATCACAAAAATCGGTCATCATTGAAAGATGATGAATATTTCTCAATAATGGGCCGCATCATCTATTATTCACAGATTGGAACTGGTGACTGGTGCATTGCAAAAATATCGAAATATCGTTCGACAAAAAAATGTAACAAAATATGATCCAATTTATCCCGTTATCTCAACATATTTGGAAAACGTTTACAAATGCCTATAATTATTATTTATTCATTCAAATTTTAAAAATTATTCAAATGTGGTCGCTACGCATATAATAATAAAAAAAAATTCAGTGGCATAAAAAATATCTAATAAAAAACGAACTTTAAAAAGAAAAAAAAAATTACGAACCAAATCGTTTTTTGTTTCGATCTATTCCATGGTTTTAGTCGTAATTCAAACAAATTTAAAATACCAAATGAGCTCGAAGTGGAAGTGCTTTTTGTGTTCAGAATGTCTTCATTCATGACCCGAGTAGAACGAATTTGGACGACAATTTATTTTCATTATACATATATTTCGATGTGAGATTCGATGTGATGTGATGCGATACGATATGATATGATTTTTTTGCCTATAAATTTGCTTTTTGGGATGACTCATGCAACTGCAATTGAGTGTAAATAAAAAGGAAGAAGCGACGACAAATGACAAACGGCAAACGGCAAACAACAAACTATGGTTTTATGGCACTGAATTGTGATGAACCCGAAATACAATCTAATGATTATAGCTTGTTTAGCTCTTCATTCAATTCATTCGGCATGACGGTCGTCGTCCTCGTCAATGTTGTCGTCACTACTACTACTGCTACTGCTACTACTATTGCCGTATATTTTTTTAAATCATTCCGTTCCGATAGTCATTAAGAGATTCATAAGGGGTTGCTTTAATGCTTTAATGTGAGCAGTGAATAATGGATTCGAAATACTGAAATAGTTGAATAAAGTTATTCAGCACATTTATCTCGTCATGATCAACCATAGAAATCAATACCCACTAAATAAATGCCACGCATGAATGATTCCAAAAGAAGCGAATGAAGAAGAAGAAGAAGAAGAAGAAAAAAAGAATAGAAATAAAAATAAAAACCAAAAGCAGAGAATCATATAATGTTGAGTGTGTGCCTCGCGATCTGAACATTGAACATGTTGCAATTATTCAAAATGACAATAAAATTGAACGAGCCGAACGCATAATGTTTATATCAAATCAAAATCTGAAATCAAAACGACCAACGACGATTGAAATATCGTACACATTTCCTTCTATCAATTACTCTTTATTATTATTGTTATTTTTATTTATTTATTTATTTTTTTTTTTTTTGATAATTCACAATGCATAGATCTAATGCATGTACCATACATTACCATATATACTATATACGTGCACATGAGTGAGGCTGACAAATGTTCTGGGGCATTTTTCTTGTTTACAATATCTCTCACAATCAAAGATGACAAAAATGCGCTGGGGTTTGATTTATTGCTTCTTTTTTTTTGTTTTTTATTTTGGGGAAATAAAATGCTTCGATCGATATATACAATTTTTACGCGTGCATTTTGCATAGCAATTCGTTAATATTATGCGTAATCTCCGAATGCCGAACTAGTTTTTTGAAGCAATTTAATGCCCTTTGTTTTCATATGCATGCTGTTCGCTTGAATGGCATTCATCGACCACCACACCACATTGATAAACCATTTTCAGAATATGTAATCGCTGCAAATGTTTTGCAATTTTTTACGGCCGTTGAATTTTTCAGCCGAAACACTTTCAATAAAAATAATGATGTTTCCGAAGGGCCATTTTTACAGCAATACCGATAAAAGTCCTAAGATCGGCAATTGCCGATCACATCAACAGAAAATGTGAAACTAACAGAAGCAAAAGAAGCTAAGAACAGAATGTATCCCGTTTCCGATGCCCGTTATAAGATCTTTATAAAATGTGTTATGTGTGCTCAGGAAAAGTGATTGTTTTCGTTTGTCATTTCATTTTCTTTTCTTATATTTTTTCCATCGGTTTAACTGCGAAAAGAAATCGATGGAAATCAGAATGGCAGAGGATCAGGCTATTTGTACTCAGGAACTTTGAATTAAGTAAAATTTTACTAAATGGTCAATCGAAATGTCGTCCATTTCTTACAAATGATGGACCGAACTAAAAATCCTTATTCAATTCAAAATTCTGTGAATTTGAATAGCCTGTGCAAAAAAAAAAAAAAACAAAACCGTTCACAAGGATACCGACAAGCATCGTTTGAAATTCATTTGAATGATTAATACAAAGGGTAAGCAAACAAATAGTCATCGAGTCAAAGGAAAATGGAAATGGAGTTACATAAGTCAATTGGAGAGGAAGTTTTATATTGTTGCAATGATAAGAGCAAATAAAATTTGCCAAATTCATTTATTTGAGAGGAATAAGTAATAGTCGATGCGAACGAGCGATTAACAGAAGAAAAACAAGACGACGAAATATTAGATGAATTGATTATTGTAATCGATGGACAAATTCCCCCTCTGAATTATCATTATTATTCTAAGTTTTGGGTGGAAACGCATTTACAATAAAAATAATCATATACAATTTCGCTGTTATACATATATTTATAGTTTTATTTCTCTGATATAAAATTTCATCGCGATAAAAATGCGTGACTTTATCACCATTGAGCATCAACATATCCAAATATCCATATTTCATTTAAGTTTCGGTTGAAATGGTTTTTTTTCTCTTCTATTTCGTATTTTTGATAACATGCGCTTGAGTATCGCATGGATGGTGATCGCATTTTACCAATTCCCGGATTCGTTTGAATGAATCGAACAAAAACGGAATGGCACAGAACGATCCTTTTGCGCCTAGATCCGAAAGCACATTAAACTAATAAATAAACATGGGAAAAAAAGAAAGTAGAGCCTCTAATGAACAACATCAACGAAATTGGAAAGAAAGAAAAAAAAAGAAGGAAAAAAATTCGTTACGCGATCCAGTATTCACGGAGTCATTCCACATATAATGTCCTCGAATGAATCCGTGGATAATGGTCCTGTAATATTGTTTTTTTTTTTTTTTGGTTTTTAGTTTTCTTGTGTATGCGTTATGCGGATTTACACATATATCTGTCATAACGCTGTATTGTTGGATGCTCTGAAAATATCCATGCATAAGTATCCATGGAGTATGGAGTATGAAATCTATACATATCTATGGATGAATCTCGATGAACATTGAACATTGAACATTGTAGCATATCAACCGATTCTTTTAGAATTTTTGTTTT
>GL501517.1:3276608-3294641 GCA_000149185.1 Mayetiola destructor
AAAAAAAAAAAAAAAAATTAAAACATTGAACTAACACATAACGAATGCTTGGAAATGCTTTGCTTATCTGTTCTCTAATCATGTTTTCAATCGATGGACATTTTCTATGTGTGGTGTGTGTGTACGTGGTTGAATTATAATAATTTCTTTTCCCATATATATATATATATAATACTATGTATTTAACTCATCAAAAAATAATGCAATAACATTGGGTACTTGGTTGGCTTTACTGTTCATTAACACTGCCTACCCGAATCGTAAAAATCGTATTCATAAATCCATTTATTTGGATTCGATCAAACATTACTTTCCATACTGTACTCGAGATTGGTGATGATAATGGGAGGGGAAAAATGGTGCACCCACCTCTTTGCGCTATCCACCTTTATTTGTGTTGAAAAAATTGGTTTCATGGAAATTTGTGCTTGAATTTTGGTTATTTATTTATGTTGTTATTGTAATCGTTTATTGAATATATCGTATATTGGATGGCATGGAATAAGTGATCGATATATTATATATAAATATATATTAGCACGGCTTCAATACAATATATAGCTGTATTGTCACGTACTACATTCAGTACGTTCAATATCAAAACATGATCGAGTTGTTTCTAATTGGGAACATTACGAATGCACAAAGATTCATTTACATTTACCATTTTTGGCCTCAAATCATTCAACTGAAAAAATTTATAGTTCATTCCGCTGCTCGATGACAATGACAATCCATTTAGAAACCTCGAAATCATTGAATACATTGCATCTCAACCGATCATTGATGATGACGAACTCAAACGAAATTCGATCCATTCAATTTTCGAATTGATAATATTTGAATAATTGTCCAAAAAAAATTCGGCCTCAAAGTTCATCATCGCGGTATCGATTTATAGATATCATTGTGTTCATATTATAATTGTCACATATTCAATTGAATAAATATATATCATAAATAAAATTTCAATAAAAAAAAAAATCAAAATCAAAAACAATATTGTCGAGAATCAACAACAACAAATATGAAATTCCATTTCAAATACTAGATATGAAACCAAATGCTTCCAAAGAAATTTATCACCAATCGCACAACAGATGGATGTGCCAACTGAAGATTTAGCCGAATTATCAATAAACAGTGGTATTACCAAATCAGTATCAACTAGCAAACACACGAGTTCAACGAGCTTTCAACGAATAACTGGAAATCGAACTGTAACATCATCATTCAATTCGTCTATTCAACCACCTAACTAAATAGCAAACAAACAAACAGATAAACAAACAAACGATCAACGAATTAAAAATCATAAATCAAATCATATTGTATTGTGAGACAACAAATTGAAAACGAATTGCCAACATTTTAATGGCTTTTTCAATCGATTCGCTCACATCAACATTTATTCTTGTTCATTAACAAATGATTAATTAATAATTTAAGAAACACAAAAACACTTAAAACATCTAAAACACCTAAACACACATTTTATTTCGTTTGGATTAACTTGATCAAAATCAACAAAAATGAAGAAGAAAACAAAAACAGCAAAACAACTAAATATGCCAAAAAGTTTCGAATTTTGAAAAAAGCGAGATAAAAATCAAACATTAAAATGATAATAAAAAAAAAATAATAATTAATTAATGTGTTAAACGCACACGAAACCAAATCGGTTTCCCTTTTTTTTTCATAACATTGACATATCAAAATATTTATTTTTTATTGCTGAAAATGGGGTGAAAAAAAAAACTTAAAAACAAAAACACGAAAACCATTTCAAAATGAATTTCACAGAATGCCGAATATTTTTTTAAGTATAAAGTCACAAAGTGCCAGAAAAAAGAAATTGAAAATTTTCAAAATTAGATTTAATGATGATTTTGCGCAAATGCAGAAACTATTTGAGCGAATTTCATGCGCAAAACATCCATTTTAGTAGATATTTTAATAAGATTGTCATTAATTGGATCGAAAGAATGAGCAGATTTTTACTTCAGAAAATACCGACTATGATGGATTTGTCTTTTCTTTTTATTTTTAATAATTTTTTTTTTTTTTTAATTTTTAGGTGAACAAAACAATAAAATCAAATGCGATGAAATTTTTATCTTTTGTTAACGTAACAATTTTATGCTTTGATAATAATACAACGATCCAACATTTATTACTCATAATTATTATTATTAGATTGATTTACAACCAATTTAACAGCGAAATTGTATTTTTTTTCATTTTATTTCTTTCACATACAACATACAATAACAGCAAATGTTTCAGCGAAATTTAATATTTTGAAAATATTTTATAATATTGATGAATCCACGTCGAATCCAAAATGGATTTGAATTCGATTCATTTATATGTATGACAGAGATAAAGAATTATGGAAATGAAACATAATTGAAGAAAAATATTTCAACAAAATGTTTATTAACAATTATATAAATAACAAAGTGCCTAATTTTTATTTAATAAATCGATTTGGAGCTGACAATCGCTCATTCCAATTCAAAATCTATCACGCAAGTTTATTTATTGATCTCACACGAATGGAATGGTTTGTATGGTATTCTAGATCTTCACACAAAAATTACAATAAATTCTTGAAATCTCCAAAATATGGTCTATTTGCTCCAAGCTAGCAGGCGAAACAAGATTGCTATCATTTTAAAAACCAAATTACAAAATTATTTCGGTATCGGAGTTCATGAAAAGGGAAGATAAAAACATACGAAAAATTCAATAAAAATCGAAAAAAAACTCTCGTTGTTGCTTTATTTCTTTTTTACTTTCAAAAACTCATTTTCAATACGACATTGGGTAATTTGTCTGCAGCAACCGTAACGTATTTAAGATATTCTCGGAAAAAAAAAATTCAAATCTCATTGTGTCCGTATTGTTTGTGTGTAAGTGTAAGTATTAAACTAGCAGCTATTGAATATGTCAAATTTTAACCTGTCAATTCTCAGCCGACAGACTAAAAAAAAGAAAGTGAAATTGTGATTTAGCTCAGAAGTAAACTTGATCAAAATGTTAAAATCACAGATTCTTCGTGGCAATTTAGTGGTAAAAAAAAATATACAAAAACCAACATTTCCCCATGGCAGTCAATCGAATAAATTAATTTTCCTCTTAAATATTCAATAGAAATCGAGTGCACGGCGCCAAATACACAGCACGAGTAAAAATCTATTTGGATTGGTGCCGATTGTTATTGAACAAACTGGCCGTGGTGAACGTTCTTATGATATTTTTTCGCGATTGCTAAAAGAACGAATCATTTGTTTGATGGGTGGTGTTAACGATAATATTAGTTCGTTGATTGTAGCTCAATTGCTATTCCTTCAAGTAAGAAATATGTTCATTTTTTCGATTTCAATTGCATCCGTAATATGATTTAATGTTTTGATGAAATTCTTGCAGTCGGAAAGTAGTATAAAACCAATTCACATGTACATCAATTCACCCGGTGGAAGTGTTACAGCTGGAATGGCCATCTATGATACTATGCAATATGTTAAACCACCAATTGCAACATGGTAAGCGTTACGCTGAAGCGATCTGAATTATTTTTACGTTTGATTTGTGCAATTTTTCTCATTTATGTTCAATATTAAAAATAGGTGTGTTGGTCAAGCGGCCTCGATGGGATCGCTTCTATTAGCAGCTGGTGAGCCTGGAATGCGACACTCACTACCAAACTCAAGAATCATGATTCATCAACCGTCTGGTGGTGCACAAGTAAGTGAAAATATTTTGCACATGAAAAAAGATTTTTTTTTGTTTGCGTATTGTGATCATATTGGATTATTTTTAAGGGTCAAGCCACTGACATTCAAATCCAAGCCGAAGAAATTATTCGAATGAAAAAAAGTTTGACGGAAATTTATTCGAAACATACAAAACGACCATACGATGAACTTTATAACTATATGGAAAGAGACAAATTCTTGACACCCGATGAAGCTAAGGAATTGGGATTGATTGATAGTGTACTAAAGCATCCTCCATCCGTTCCCGAAAATGGAAATTAGAAGAAGGAAGAGAAAATTTTTTTGTAGACAAACAAATTTTTATAGTAAATGCATTTAAAATAGTGTATTTTGCACATAAGATGGATTCATCTGGAAACAAAAACGAAAGATTTAATAAAATTGGAAAAGATAGAATACGTAAAAATATGTAATTTCAATTTGATGGGTGCAACACTTTGCTCAGAATATACTCTAAACTAGTACTACCTTGGTTTTTGTCAATAGGGACAAGCGAAAGTCAAATGGAATTACATATGAAGCCCAATTTTTCTCTCAAATATTCCGCAATTTTTCTGCATTTTTATGCCTGTTTTTTAAACAAATAAATCAATATCCGTTGGCGAGAGAGACACACACATAAATAAATATTCCATTTGAGAATATATTTGGAACGAAATTGCAAGTTTGCAGTAAATTTCAAACGTTCTTTGCGAATTTGAATTTTTGGTGTTTTTTTTTTCAGGGGGCGCTGTATGTACCATGAAAATGCAGCTGTTAATTTTAAACAAAATCATACGCATTTAAATATGTGAAATTGACGCGGATAGATCAACTGAAAAACGACACACCACAGTACACACAGTATCCAGTATCCAGTATCCATTGTTATTCCAAAAATTGAATTATTTATCAATTTTTTTCCGTTTGTTATTTGTTGTTTAAATTTAAAATTGGAAATCCAATTTGGTGGAAATGTTTCCATTATCAAATGGAAAATTAATTCGTGTAAATAAAGATGGAAGTGATGGTGAAATTATTTCATCGAATAAAACCACCATGGTTTTTGGTACATCGCCGCTGAATGATTATTTTATTCGTGATGCCGATCCAAAATTGAATATTCATTGTGAGATTTCCACCGATGAATATGGACGAGTAAGTGTTTGTTTGTTTGATTTTTTTTTGTTAATTGCTATTATTATCGTTTTGTTAGCCAATCAAAATTGAGCTCAAAAATCAAATGAAAATGTTTGTGATTCTTGAGACAAAACGATCCAAAACCATTTGTGCGTGTATTGCACAATTGTAAAGTAAGCAGATTTCGCCCGAAATGCATCGAATATCATATTGTCTCCTTTTCTCTAAGGTCTCAATTACGAACAAATCATCGAACGATATATTGCTTAACGATAAGCAAATGACATCGGTGCGACCATTATTTAACAACAGCATCATCGAAGTGTGTAACGGAATCCAATTTCGTTGGCAATACAAACAAGCAAAAGAGAATATTGGCACTGATTTGAACGGTAGGCGATTATTAATATATTGAAGAGCTTGTCATTAAAAGATTGTCTTTTGAAAATTACAGAAGCAGATTTTGCGTCGTGGTCAGATCCAGCAAAAAAGGTAGAAAACTGTTTGTAATAATTTTGATGGTGGAAAGAATTTTTTTTTTTTTTTGAAAGAATCATTTCTAACGTGTTCGGACATGTTTTTTCTTCTCGCAATTACAGAATAGTAAGCAATCGAGATTAACTAAGAAAGAAAAGCAAAAAGGACGTTTAACAGCACATCCGTAAGTAAAATTACTATTTTTTTATTTTTATTTTTTTTTTCATATATTTTTTTCCAAAATCTTATTTTTCGTAGTTTTCTTCGCGTTTTCTGACAATTTTCTCAATTTCTTATTTTTCCCTCGAATTTTTTCCGTTTCTTTTTTTGTTTTGCGTCATTTTAATTTTTTTTCCGGCATTTTCTGCAAAGATTACACATTTTTTCATGCAAAAATATGGATTCACAATCGTTAAATTCGTTGAACGAAAGCGTTTGTACGGCTGCCAATTCGGCAGAAATTGATGGTGAACCGGTGGTACAGTCAGACACCACTATTCAAAGTGATGTCACCCAAACCACCGATATACAAGCGGCAACAATGCCAGTTGCTGAGACCGATATCAGTATTGTTAAGTCACAGCTAAGTAACTGTTCAATTATTACGGTGAGTAGTGACGGTGGACGTGACGATACAGTAGACATTGCCATCGAAAACAAAGATGAATCGATTGAAATTTTCGATCACACAATTCTACCAAGTTCACAAGAATCTCAAAATGATGTTTCGAAATGTGATCCGGCCATTGAGATTTCATTGCTTGCCACTCCGATCACAAGCGATGGTGAGTGTGTTTTTATTTATTTATTTTTTCTTTGGTGGTTATTTATTTTTTCTGCAGAGGTAAACAATTTTCGTTTTTGTTTCGTCTTTGATGCGTTCATTTGTTTAGATAAACGGGCGGCGAGCACAAATTGTGAATTTAACACAGCGAATTTGATTGATTTCGATTCAACGATGAATATCACAAATACCAAAGATGAAAATAGTTCGACGTCACTGACTCCGTGTCCCAGAGCTAGTATTATACCGGAAGAAAATGATGAGCGAATTGAGGCAATGATTAACACCGAATATCTATTCGAAGATTCCGAAACGGACAATGACAAAGAAAATGTGCCAATTGAATCAACAGAAACGGACAACGATGCGACCATCGAAAGTGGTAAATATAATTTTAAATAAAAATGCTTAAAAGCGAAAAAGTGAATTTTTTACGAAAAATTCGGTATATTTTTTCCTTTGATTTTAAATTCAGTTGCATATACCGACGACACTGAAGGGTCCAATGGTGACGAACAGCAGCCAGAGCAAATATCATCAAATCCAATTTTGTGTGAAAGTGTAAGCAAACCACACGAAAAGATGCAGCTCAATGTCGGATACAATGAAATGGATAAAATCGAGACACCATTAATACCAGCGTCAGAGCTCGATACATCTGCTGAATCTGCTGAAGCGTTAAATCTTACAGATTCCGAAAATCTGGCTCAAAACGTTGAGGAGCATAGTAGCGAGCATGGTGGTAATGACAGTATAAACGAAAGTCCCGTTATGAACGGAACCAGTGAAAAAGACGAATCATTTATTCCTGAAACACAATTTGATGCATCAATCGATTTCGAGGAGGGAGGTGATAGCGTAGACAATGAGACAACAGAACCAAAGACTGCAATAGAAAGTGAATCGCAAATTGAAAATGAAAAATCGTTTGAAACGGATGCTATCGAAATCGATGCCACCGACGATTTGATTTTGGTGTCAGAAGAGCAAGAAGGCTTATGCAAAAGTCATGAAATGGTTAATAATGATTTGGTTTCGAACACCGGAGGCGAAAGTATCACAGAAACATCAGATCAAACGGAAATCGTGTTAGCTGAAAGTGCTGATGATACAAATCAAGACGATGATGAAGAGATTGCAACAATTCAATCAATCGAGGCGGAAAATGACACAACTATTGACAACGGTAAATATAATACTCAAAATATTAATGGGATATTTTTTCATAAATCGACTTTTTCTTGATTTTTTTAATAGATTCGAATGCAAAAGAAGAACAAAGCGACCGCGTTTGCCTAGAGCAGCCAGAAGAAATATTATCAAGTCACATTTTGAGTGAAAAGGAAAGTCAAGCACAACCAGCGATTGAAATGGAAACTGAATGTACCGAAACAGCTAATGTCGATTCGGCTGCGGTATCGTCTGGTGAATTAGCTGAAGCGTTAAATGTTTTGGATGCTGAAAGTTCGGCTCAAGCGGTTAGCGAGCTAAGCTTTACACATGATGCAAATCAGAGTGTAATCGAAACGGCTGCTACAAATGAAACTTCAGAAGAAGACGATTCGATTGTTCCCGAGACGCAATTCGATACAACAAACGATTTTGAGATGAAACGCAATAATTCAAAATCATTCACAAATGATCATTCCGACTCTTATAGCGATGACGCTATTTTATTACCAAAAATTCAAAATGATTCATGTGAAAATGACGAAATGAATCCAATAGATGAATTCATCAAGGAAACATCAGATCAAATTGAGAATAAAGAAACACAAAGTGAAGATTCTGATTCAGTAGATGTGTATGAAAGCCAGACTGGTACAGACGAAGTGGTTGGCCAAGAAAATTATCCAATTGAATTGACAGAAACCAAAAATGCTACGGCTATCGAAGAAGGTAAATTTCAATTTAATTTAAAATGCGATTAAAATGTGTGATTTTTCATTTGTTTAAAATTCGATTTTTTTTTCTTCTAAATCATAGATTCGAATGTTGAAGAAGAAAAAAGCACAAACAATGACCCAAAAATATCATTAAGTCTTATTTTGAATGAAAATTATAACGAATCACCTTTGGTAACATCGAGTGGAATCGCTGAAGCATCGAATGGCTTCGATGCCGATAAATCTGTTGAATGTTCCGTTACCGATGGAATCACAGAAAACGACGAATCATTTATTCCTGAAACGCAATGCGATTTTGAGATGGAAAGCAATAAATTGGACGGCGAAGAGACCGAACTAAATGAATCGCAAATTGACAACGAAAACACTCTTGTTATTGAGTGTGATGATTCGATTGCTATGCCTCAAAGCAGTGAAATGACTGACGATAGTTCAGCACCAAAGACCGAAGATGAAATGATTGTCAAAACAATAAATGAAACAGACAGCGCTGAATTATTTGATGAGATTAGCGATTTACCACAAAATGATGAAGAAAAGATCCAAGAAGATGTTGTCCCATTTGGAACTGAAGAAATATCTACAAATGGAGCTACTGAGGATAGCCTATCACTTCCTGTACACGCCGATGAAGGTATTGTGGACAATGGTTTGGTTGCTGATAGCACAGTTCTCGATTCCGGAGAAGAGTCTAATGAACAAATATCAAATGAAATCGAATTGAAACAACCGATGAGTGAGTCATGCGTTGCAGCCGAAACACAAGACGATGCATCGCACGTATGCGAAATGATCAATAATAATAGTGAATCGGATGAAAGTTTGGTTGAAAACAATGGAAACGGCGACATGGAAACAAAAACAAATGAATCGCTCAAGAAAGCAGAATCAGATGTTTCCACAAACGTTGCATCGGTTTCAGATATATCAAATGGGCCAGAAAATGATGTCCAAGAAACATCAATTGTTGTAGACAGTGAAATAGCTGCTAGTGAAGAAAATGAAGATATGCATTGTGTACATATGGACCACAAGATCCCGGATAAGTTACAGGATAGCTTTTTTGATACCAGTTACCATGATGCAAGGACCGAATCTTCAGCAGTCAGCTCAATGTTGAATGATTCTGCTCAGTTGACTGAAGGTATGATGGAAATTATTTATTATGACATTCACTCCAAACAAATTGATCTGTTGGATATTTGCGAAATAAATTTTTGTTGAACTTAATTTTGGCATTACAGATACAACACCCAATCAAAGTCTATCGAAAGCAGAAACAAGTAAAGAAAGTGGTTTGGAGCGATCAGACGACGAATTTGACTTGCCGACCCGTAATGAGATAAAGTCAACTGAAGTAATTGACGAAAAATTGTGCCAAATCGATAGCTTCGTTTCTAAATTAAAGCAAATGAACGACAAAAACCAAACTCATTTGAATAGCATCACTGATGATCCAGTTTTGAGCACACACGAACGTATCACATTAACTGATAATGCTGATGTCGAAACGAAATCCGAATCTGAAAATAATTCGATTGATGTCAAAGACTTTGAATTAACATCGACATCTGAAAAAATATTGCCTCAGGGTGATGCTTCAATTGTCGAACCTGTTTTCGATTTGGATGATTTTCTGAACAGCCAAGAAACCACCATCGTGCAAACTTTTACAAAATCGAAAATGTCAACAAATGACGTCGCAAATGCAACGATTACTACACCAAGTAACACACAAACAGCAAACGATTCGGAATCATACAATTTGTGTGACTTTAGCATTGAATCGGAACCGTCATTGATAGCAAAAAATGAATTATCAATGAAGCAGGAAAGTGATTTGTCTACGTCTGGTATTGATGACCAAATCGACGATAAATTAATTGACGATGCCATGGACGAAAGCGAAAAAAATGATAACAAAATGGTTTGCGATAGCATTGAAGGTTCGTGTTTTATTTTTATTCGTGGAGTTTTAAAGATTTATGATCATTGTCAACATTTTCACATAAAATTTCTTATTAATAATGACCGAAACTATTTTAATATTCCATTGCAGAAAATATCAGCGCGAATGACAAACTCGTGAAGCTGATTTCGGATATTTACGTTGAGAACAATGAAGAAAACGTCACTAACATTCCAAATAGTACGTCTGAAGAGTTGAAGACATCCGATTCCGATGAAACGATTGCTTGTGAAACAATTATTGAAGTTAAGAATTTGGAGCCTGCCACTGAAGAGACTAACGAAAACATTCTCAAAATTGAGGTTGACGCATCCATAATGCCAAATGGTCATTCAACACGAACTAATGAAGTGGATAAAGATTTTGAACATTTGTCAAAGAGTGAGGCTGTCGAAGATGATCAAACACCAACAGAAACTGAGTCAATAGCGGCCACTAACTCTGAAATAGGTCAGAGCACTTCAATTTTGGACAACGTTGATGGTGAAGATAGCAAACCTGTTTCAGATCAGCTCATAAAAGGTGAAACAACCTCTGAGCTGGAGATTTTAAGCAGCGAATCGACTTTTAAAACGGTAATTGATGTTGCAAATACCCCGATGAATGATGACATTGTAGTGGTTAAAGATGATGCGATTGAGCATTATAAAGAGATCAGCGCATGTTCAGACCAATATGTATCTTCACCAACTGCTACAATTCCAGTGAATCGATCGATTTCGGAGGCCACTACAGTCAGCCGAACTATTTCTGATGATATCGAAATGAAAGGTAACTATGATTCAATTACAAATACATTTCCAAAAATTGCCATATTTTTATGATAATAATAATTATTTGTTTATAGTTGACTTGACTCCAGTTAAACTGAGCAAACCATCAACCCGAAGCACAGTCATTGATGATCCGAACGAAGGAATTTTCACAAAAGCATATGTTCATCATTTCGGTGCTATCAATACACCATTGGTAAATGTGGCACTTTGTAATATTGAACCATCGTCGGGTGCCAAAAAGGCAACACGTAGTACAAAGAAAGAAGCGCCCGCTGACATTGATTTTGAGCAAATTATCGAAGCCACTTTGGTCGAAAGACAATCCAAGCTAAAGGAAAGTGAAAAGGCTCCAAGCACTCCATTGGTCAACAAGAATCTGAAAAATGTCGACGATAAACCATCACCTCGACGCACACGATCCGCCAGTAAATCATCGAAATCAGATAAAAATGAGACAAATGTGATTTTGGATAGCGTTCAAAAAGATATCATGAAAAATGTAAATGTTGCACTTGATATTGAAAAGCAATTGAAAACACCGATTGGCATACTCCATGAGACAACAGAATTACGTTCGTCATCTAAGCGAAATGGAAAATCGGTTTCAACACGCAAACTCGATTCAGAAATCGAGATTCCAAATTCATCGGTTGCAGATATGCTGGACACTCCAAGAAAACGCTCAACTGATGAGTCAGAGCCTGAGATAGCTCCACAAACACCGTTGATCAACAAAAATCTACAAATTATTGAACCACGATCATCTGCTCGACGAAAAATGCGTTCAGCATTCGCTACGAAAGAAGTTGAAGAAAAGGAAATCGAGAGTAAAGCAAGTGCATCAACGACGGATACTCCAAACGTAGCTCCACAAACACCTGTGACCAATAAAAATTCGCAAGCTGTAGAACCTCGATCATCTATTCGGCGCAATGTGAAAACAGCATCAAGCACCAAAAAAGATGAAGAGGATGAACTTAACAACAAAAACATTGCAGCAATAATTGATACTCCAAAAGTGCGTTCAAATGAGAAAGCAGAGCCGGAAGTAGCTCCACAAACACCTGCGGTCAATGAATGCTTGAAAGCTGTTGAGTGTCGATCATCTGCTCGACGTAATGTTCGATCAGCGTATGCTTCGAAAGAAACCGTAATAAAAGAGATGATTGACGAAACAACCGCAACAGCAATGGATACTCCGAAATTGCGTTCAAATGAGAATGCTGAGCCTGAAGTAGCTCCACAAACACCTGCGGTCAATGAAAGCTCGAAAGCTGTTGAGTGTCGATCATCTGCTCGACGAAATGTTCGATCAGCGCATGCTTTGAAAGAAACCGTAAAAAAAGAGATTATTAACGAAACAACCGCAACAGCAATTGATAAGACTCCAAAAGTGCCTGTATGTGAACAAACAGAGCCTGAAGTGGCTCCACAAACACCTTTGGTCAACAAACATCTTCAAATTGGTGGATCACGATCATCAGCTCGACGAAACGTTCGATCGGCGTATGCTACGAAAGAAAGTGAAGAAAAGAAATTGGATGCATCAACAAGCAACAAAATGTTCGATCAGCGCATGCTTTGAAAGAAACCGTAAAAAAGAGATTATTAACGAAACAACCGCAACAGCAATTGATAAGACTCCAAAAGTGCCTGTATGTGAACAAACAGAGCCTGAAGTGGCTCCACAAACACCTTTGGTCAACAAACATCTTCAAATTGGTGGATCACGATCATCAGCTCGACGAAACGTTCGATCGGCGTATGCTACGAAAGAAAGTGAAGAAAAGAAATTGGATGCATCAACAAGCAACAACGACAGCAAAACAGATGCGACATCAATTGATACCCCAAAATTGCCGTTAAGCAAACAGACAGAGTCTGAGGCAGTCCCACAAACACCTGTGGCCAATAAAAGTTTACAAGTTGTTGAACCACGATCATCTAAACGGCGAAATGTTAAATCGACATTCGCTACGAAAGTATGCAATGAAGAAGAGCTCGATAGCAAAGCAATTCCGAGTACAATTGAAACACCAAAAATGCGATCAAATGACAATGTAGAACCTTCGGTCAAACGTTCGGCCCGAATAAATAAGAAAGATAACGCATTTGCGAGCGCATTTGGCGAAGTGTACACTCAATTTGAAACACCGAAGAAAGGATCAAATGACACAAATAATACTGTCCGAGAACCGGCCGCTTTTGAGCCAGAAGCTTTGAGCACACCGGTGTGCAAAAGTTTACAAGGGTTGCATGACTATTTTTCAGCCAAGCCTGATGCAGGTCAAGGGAGCAACGTTCAAAAGGACTCAAATTCATTTGTAACGGCCGTTGATAGTCATTCAACACCTCGCACAGACTCAGCAAAACGATCAACAAATGATAAAAACGGACAAATTGAAACAAAGCCAGCAGATATTGATACTATAGCGCCAGCAACACCTCTGGTGAATAAAAATCTGCGTTTGGTCGGCACAAGATCTTCAGCCAAACGTGGTCGCTCTGCACATAATGACGTATTGGATTCCACGAGCAAATCACCCAAATTGGATACAATCGAATTGAAATTCGATGCCGCTACGATTGATCAAGATTCAATCACAGAACAAATAACACCCCAAATAAAAAAGTCGATTCATGTTCCTGAACAGCGTTCGTCTAGCAGACGTAATGTCAAATCGGTTTATGCAACAAAACCCATTGAGCCATCCACAAGCAATATTAATGTGAGCTGTGCTGAAAAAGAATCGGATATTTTGCAAAGAGCCATGAGCAACTTGAATGAGGTGCCCATATCAGCAATCCAGCAACCAAAAATTGAAGATGATCCGATGAATGGTTCATTGGGCATAACAAATATGCTCAAAACGCCTGTTGCCAAGAAGGTACCTCGCAAGAATGCTGCTAAACAAAAAACCGTCAATAAAATGGCCGTGCCTTGTGTAGCTGACCCAAAAATTGATACAATTATCGAAAATGTTAGTGTCGGCCATTCGCCGAATAATTCATTGAGCCTAACACCAATGAAAACCCCTACCGTACAAAGTACATATGGTCGAATGGATTCATGGCCTTCTGTCCGAGACACAAAATCAAATACTAAAAGCACAACCATTCAACCGTTAAAAAGCCAATGTGAATTAAGCTCTCCGGAAAAGATTTCAGAAATGTTAAAGTCACCGGTTGCATACACTTCATCATTGGTTGTTAATTCAGGATCTTCGACAAATAATAGCAAAATGGTTAAATTGCTCAATACAACGCCAAATAAAGGACCCAATCAGGTGGTTAACATGCCGTCCACTTCGGGAATTTCACCAAACAAGGCAACGCCAAGCCGAAATTCTGGTCAAAACTCGATGAATGTATTGAAAAAAATTACTGGTGTTCGAACACCGCATTCATCAAAAAAAATTATTGGCCAAAGTCCAGTGAAATCACTTATTTCACCATCAATCAAAAGTTACACGCCTGTTTCAATGGCAAATACATCTTCAGGAAGCTTTGTTCCATACCAACGACCTTCTCAAAATTCATTTGTTAACCGAAGTCCAGTTGAATCGTCCTATTCATTTAATTCAACCGGAATGCCGAATAACTTGCAGGACACTAATAACACGTACGAGGTTGGAAAAACTTACTTTTTGAGTGGCACACCAAACCCGTCGACACACAAATCGTTTACTAATCAAAGTACAGCCAATACCTCAAATGCCCTGAATTCAATTTTTGAAGTTCCGAAAACGATGATTGTGAATTCGCCCGTACAACGTGTATTTGAACGAAAATCATTTACCGGAGCTGATGGCTTACATTATCGTACTCCACTAAGAGGTGGCCCAAGTATCATAAGTCCAATGAAATCGGCTGCTGTGCGACAAAATTTTACGCCAAATTCAGTAAGCCCGCACATACAAGTTGGTCAACGTCATCCGTCCACCCCAAATACAATACCACCAATGAAAAAAATGCTCCCGGTTCAATTTGCAAGCCAATCAACAAATGCCCGATGCCGTAAGATAGACTTTGGCCATGCAGGTAATCAAATGGAAATGCATCAAAATCAATTCGCCAGAAATACACCAAACACAAGTCGAGCAAATAGCTCGTATATGATGTCATCGACACCGCAATCGGTTCAATTGCTTCCAAGTCGTATTTCACAGGGTTACCCTAATTCTGGTCAATTATCAACGCAACAAGGTAATTTTCAAAACAATTTTTATTCACCAATAGATATTTTAACCTAAAACATTTCGTTCAATCTAATAGGTACAATGATGACCAGTCCGAGAGTCTTAAATACCAAACTGATGTCGCAATCATCAAACAGTTACGATCAACATCAATTTTTGCAAGTTTTGAATACGTCAGTTACGCAAAAGAGTTTGCCAGGCAGCAATCTTACCAAACAATCGCCATCAATTAACGATTTCAGCAATCAAATGAACAAACCGGCTCTCGATATTCGAAATTTGGCAATGCAAACAGCAGCCACTGCTCAAACTGCACGACCCGCAAAGCGTCGTGGAAAACAAATTGATATGCAAACAGAAAGTGCAAATGGAACGCCTGTTCAATGTGCAATTGAAACAGAAACCAAAACTCGAGGCAAACGTGCAAAGAAGGCATCAGTCGATGTGTTGCCAGATCAACCATTATTCATGCCAACTGGTACAAGTAATGAATCAAACATGAACAACGCGACAATTCAGCCTCAGATTGATAATAAATCGAAACGAGGAAAACGCAAACCATCAAAGGATGAAAAGCCTACAGAAGTCAAAGAAATGAGCACCGCATCAATTACTGCGGCTAGCCAAATTGTTGAAATGAATATGGATAGCGCAGCAATTCTGCCACAAATTACTGCTGAAAAACCAAAGCGAGGAAAACGCAAACCATCAAAAGACGAAAAGCCTACAGAAGTCGAAGAAGCGAAACCGAAACGAGGCCGACAAAAGAAAAACGAACCAATCGAATCATCCAGTTCGACTGCAATGGTTCAAGAGCTCCCACCAATCGTTGAAAATCCGGTTAAACCGAAACGTGGTGGTCGTCGTCAAAACAGCGCTACCGAAACGGTAAACATCGAACCATCTCGTTCGGATGAGATTGTTCATCATTTACAAGATGTTCCACAAGAGCCAATTAAGACTAAACGTGGTGGACGTCATCAAAACAACACTAAGGAAACGGTAAACGTTGAACCGATCCCAGAAGTGATTGATGAAAAACCAGGCCGACGTGTTTTACGCAAAAGAACAATCGACGAAGCTCCGCCAGTAGCGGAATTAGCGAAAACAATTCGATCAAAACGAAATGCTGTGGAACCAATAGTTGAAATGAAAGAGCCAATTGCTGATGAAAAACCGAAACGTGGTCGTCGCAAGGCCGTTCAGAGCGAGATTCCAACAGTTTGCGAATCTATTGATATACCATTGAGCCAATCATCAAATGTAAAGAATGGCAATCAAAAGAAGGTCCAGTTCCAAGATGAATTACCAACGCATGGTTCGCAAGACAATGTGTCAACTCATGAAACATCAATCAAGTTGGACATCGAACCTGTTGATACTGAAAAGAAAACAACACGAAAACGTACACCAAAACCAAAGGTCGTCGAATCGGATGAGGATGCCTATGAAGCACCACGTACACGCCGCGGTCGTAAACCAGAAATTGAAGCTGTGCAGGAACCAGCTGAAGAAATCAAAATGACAGTAAATCGCCCACGTCGTGCAGCAAAAAAACCATAGAAATTAAATTCAGAATTCTCCGGTATTTTTGATAAATCATCAAGCGATTCAGGCGACGATTCCAGTGACTCAAGTGATACAAGTAGTTCGAGCAATTCAAGCGATGATTCAAGCGAATCGGACGAAGAATCACATGTCGAATATTAAGTTTACTGATTTCATTTATGATCATTGTATTTAATTCAAAAAAAAAAAAACACATTATTATTCTCTTTCTTTTATTTTTATTTAATACTTTTCGTTTTTCTTTTTGTTTAATCACTAAAATATATTTCAAAAATGTTTTTCATTTTTCTTCATTCTTAACAATCAAAGAAGAAGGACATTTTTTCAATTGATTATTATCTTTATTATTATCATTATCAATTATCATCATTGAATTCATTTCATTATTATATTCAATATATTCAATAAAATCAGTAAAAAAAAATCTTTTGGATCATTTCATTTTGTCTAGTGCTAAGGCTTCAAATTTTTGGCTTAGTTCGGTGTTTAAATCTTCAATGGACTTGCTGAATGTGTCAATTTCTGTTTGCTCTATATCAATACTCCGGCTATTTAGATGATCAACGAATGTTCGCAAAATCTCTTTGATTTCCTGTGCGATAAAAAATTGCGATAACATAATTTGAAAGCGAATACATTGAATTGATCAGGCATTTATCTACATTGTACATACATGGGCAAATACTTGGTTATTCTCATGGCTTTTGATCAGCTGCAAATAGCTGACAATCGATTTGTTCAAAAATTCCAAACAATTTACACCGGTCATCAATCGATTACCGTAAAAACAACATAAATAACATACGTGCACCACCTGAATGTCATGCAAATTAGATTTCGAAAATTATTAGAATTCTGAGTGCGAATTGAATTGACCAGAAAAAAGAAAAACCTACATGAAGATGAAGTTGCATTTCATCCGGTCCGCCAATTGGTTGCTGAAGTAAAATTTCAAAAAGTTTTTTTGTCCATCGACCTATCAAAAGATTATGATAATTTCGGCAGGTTTCTCTGAGCTGTGAGATCATAACACTTTTTTCATCAGCTGTTTTACCAAAAAGCATCTTAATTTGATTTAAATTCTCAAAATTTGTGTTTATTTCAATATAAGATGTTTTTGCCATAGGTAAAATTGTTAAACTTGATACGAATGTGATGAGAATGGCAATTAATCGATTATTTGATTCCATCGCTAAACGTCTGAAAATATCATTCAAAACATCATCCACTTCATTCCATTCGGATGGATTTTGCCATTTTTGAAATTTTCGGATGCATTTGTACAAACAGCTTAGCATAATCACAGTTTCAGGCTCTTCTTTTACAACATGAATCAATGGATCCATAATACTTTTGTAAATCACTGCGAATATATTCATTTTGCTCAAATAATCATCATCCTGTAAGTGTTAAAAGAAAAGCAATAAAAAAAAAAAATTAATCCAAAATCT
>GL501517.1:3305461-3320518 GCA_000149185.1 Mayetiola destructor
CGAATTTTTTTTTTCACTTCTCGTTTTCGACGACAACAAAGCAACTCTTCAACAAGCAGTTTAACACCACAGTCGAGGACATTAATGATAGAGCGCAAAAAAAACAACAACAACTGTTTTGTTTTTGCTATTCGTTTATTCTTTGTTGTGTTCTGTGATGTCGCTTATTTAACAAAAATTCACAGAATCACATCAATTCTTAGATGTTTTTCGAATTTAAACTATAATACATAAGATTTTACCGATGAAATACTCTTTTGTCCGTTGAGGATTCTTTTCTATTTATTCACTTTACCGTGCATGTATAATAATATCATAAATAATCATCTCGTTCATAAAATTCACTATTATCTTCTATTTTTTTTATTTTTAATGCGATAAAAATGGAAGAAAATTTAAGAAAAAAAAAAAATCTTATCGACTACGTAGTGGAATTTGTTTAAAATCACAGAAATTGAATTGATTGCAGAGCATTTGTTGAACGAAAAACGTGAAATGAGTTTAAAAATCGACTCGAAACGAACAATTGAACGAATGAATGAGGAAAAAAAAGAGTCAACAACAACAACAACAACCACAACCGAATTTCGTGTGTTAAAGTGTGAAGTGTTTGGCAAAAGATATATTCATTCATTCGACGTGGATCGAATCTCGGTTGTAACAAATAATTTTATTTATTTTTTTTTCTTATGATTTGACATTCTCTCTGATTGCCATTACCTTTGTTTCATCACAACACACAGTTCACAACACACAGTTTTTGACATTTGCCTGTAGTTTTTTTTTGATGGTAGTTTGGAAACTTCTGCTACTTCTTCCTCTTCGTCTTCGTCTCGTGTTTGTTGATTGCCTCAAACAAAAATGATCCGCTGTGTGTTGGTTGTTGGTTGATGATGATGGTCTCGTATTCTTGTCACTGTTCTGCTCAAATTAAACGCACACACACACACACACACGCGTCAAACGCAGCCTATGCCTATCTCAGGTTTTCCATTGTTTTCTGATGAGAAAATGAGATGTTGTGTCTGTGCACATGCAATACACAGCACGGATGTCCGTGTGTACCGAATGGCTATACACAATGTGTTTATGAGATTTTTTCTTTTTCTTTTTCTTTTTTTTCCATTTCGAACGCATACAAACAATTGAATGTTGTTTCTTCAGTGATTCAATCATTGAATGATATTTCATGCTATTTCGTCAAAGCATTTGCTATGTTGCTAACATTTAACGTTGATTCTTTTTTTCTTCGTTCATTCGTTCGTTTGTTTCTTTATTTTTTTCCGATTTTTTTGTGCCAATGTGTGTGGTGTATGTTCGGTGTGTGGATAATGTCTCATTTGTAGCACTGGAATGCCAAATGTAGCTAAATTTCATCAAATATTTTCACAACATCGGCCATAACAAAACGTGTGGGAAGAAATGAGAAGAAATGATTGCGCATACGCTGAAACCGGTTTCAATATAGTATATGATCATTTATATAGACGGCGCTCAACGCCAACGAAACAATTGTTAAATAAATTCAATTTAAATATTAACGATTCAAAATTTTTGTGGGAAATAGAAATGGAGAAATGGATCAAAACAATTACTTTTATGTTCGGTTCACAATTTTGCTTCTGTTTTATTGTTGTTTCGCAAAATTTATAAATTTCATTAAGAATTTAAATAATTCGTCAATTCAACATTATTTTCTCTGATTGGTGAATAGATTTCTTTAATTTTAAATAACATTGATTTCAATTTCAATAATTTAATAATTATTCACTTATGCCAAACTGACCTAGACCGACGATAGCTCGTCTAAAAAACGAAAAAAAACATAACAATGTTTTTTAATTAATCTTTATTCAATGGAAAAGGAAATAAATAAACGATTGTTTAACGGTAAATGCATACGAAAAAAGATTCAATGCATTTCGGTTGAAATCGATTAAATTGGCAATTCATCACAACCATAACAATCATGCTGGAATTGAATGCAGAAAACAATGCAAACTGCTGAATATTTATACATTTATATTTTATTTGCTCTTGTTTTGTTTTTTTTTTTTTAAATTATTATTTTTGTTCAACTGCCTTCTCCAAACGATGGTATTTCACATTTAAGCTTTCAGGCGATACATCTTAAATTGTATATTGTCATTTTACAATACAACTTATAACATAATATATAATTACAATTTATTTTTGCAAGCACCACCAATTTTGTCCATCCGTAACTAATTATTTACCAGTTTAAATTATTTTTTTGTTTACATTCCCATTTGTGAGTTTGCATCCTCTTTTCCGGATTTATTTTTTTGTTTTGTTCTGTTTTTCTTTCCATATTATTTTGACTTGATAAATAAATATTTAAAGCTTTTGGACTGTTGTTACAGTTGGAATGGATGGCAAATAGCCGAAATTCAAACGCAATTGTTCCAATATAATGAATGTTATAACTGTATGTGGAGCCAATCGAACGAATGCCGGAACAAATCCTTTGAAAAATCCTAATGGTCCAAGCTTAGCTGTATGCGTAATAATATCAAATAGACCTTTAAATTCGCCTGGTTTGGCATTCATTGCACGTGTTTTGATCACATCAATTGGTTGGGTGAGAGTTGTTGCCATTGCACCAGCAATTAATGACGAAATAAAATGTAATGATGGACCATCTTTAAAGGAACCAGTGGTTAAAAGCATCACTTTAGCCTGATCATAAAATGCAATTTGGCCAATAGTCATTAGAAAGCCACGGCATGTAGCTGTTGTTGCTCCTGAAAATAATCCACGGATACCTTCATGACGATGTACCCGAAGTAAGCCGTCCAAGGCATTTTTGTAGCTGTTGATAAAGGAAATATTATATTATTATCAGAATTCAATGGGATCATGGGAAAATTTACAAAAATAAATGTATAACTTACTTTCTTCTTTCAGCCGCTGGCAATTTAACATCGTTTTGCATCCGAACATTTACCATATCAGCCGGTGTTCCAATGAATCCTAATCGAAATTATCCGAAATGGTAATTGAGACTAACTCATTCCAAATTTTATTGGATTATTATTATTTACAGAAAAAAAAATAATAAAGAAATAAAATCTATCATTTTAGCCAAAGGTTTGGGGGGCAACAAATCAAAATACAAAGAAAATAAACATTCATTTCATTTTCATAAAGCAATTACCAAAACTATTGGTATATGTGTAGGAATATAAAACAAAACAAATTCGTGGTATGATAAAATAATTTGCGATGTTGTCACCAGTCACTATAGTCCAACATCACATGAACCGAAACAAAATGAATGCGAATTTTTTTTTCTTTTTTTTCTAGTTTCAATGAAGGTAAAAAATATTTCGAAAATTATGATAATTGGATTGAACCAGTTAATAAACAACAAACAAAGGAAAAAAAGATGCAGTAAAAGACAGAGAAAGAATTTTGCGATTTTATTTTTAGATATTTGCAAATAAATTGTGCTGAATCATTCTTAAACATGCAAATCACGCGCCAAAGTGACTACAATGAATTTTGACAATAAACAAATTAACAATTGTAATATATTGTATGTGAATGCCCAATGCCTTAAGTTCATATATCGGTTCGGTTGAGTAATGTTAGCAATTGAACGAACTTAAAATACATTGACGGAATATTGCATTAATATTTAAAATGTCATCGACAAACGATTTTATTATTTGTTAGTGATGATAATCGAAGATGAAAAAAAAAAATTTGGAATAGATAAATGCATCAGAGTCAAAAATCGTATGATATAGATTTGGAAAATTGTAAAAACTGTTAACTGTTAACGATTTTAAAAATAGCAACTACAACAATAATTATAAAACTATTGTCGTTTTGATTTGATAATAAACTTGAGTTAAAATTATCATAAGATATAAATAAAAGAGACATTTCGAATTGGATTTCATGCTTTTTGAATACAGGATACGAAACAGGAGATACATCTGACATTTGTCTTTTATATCGACGATAAAAATTTAATGTAGAACCTTGTTTTTGTTGGGGTTTTTTAAAAAAAAAAAAAAAAAAATAATTTTTCAAACCTATTCGTTATTCACGAACCTATAGTCAATTCGAATGAATGTTTGTGCATGTTAAACTGTTGCCGATGATAAAAATTGTCGGTGTGTGCGTGTGCCAACAATATTGAGCTGTTGATCCAATAACATTTTTTCTATTCACAGTTGAATTAACATCGTTAAAGCATGAACAGCATTTGAGCCTACCAATCCAACATATCTTTCCGAACCCACAATTTGAAAAAAAAATAATAATATAAAATTGGCTTAAATTGGCTGATACAATGAAAATAATGAAAGCATTTCATATATTTTTTCTTTCCTTCATTCAATATCCAATTCATTTTGCTTATCGATTTTCGATAGCCAATTGATGGTAAATGGTTTCCCTTACCTCCAATTGCACCGGATGCTCCAGCAAGTAAAACTTTGCCAACAAATCCATGGGCATAGTCCTTTTTGCCGATTTCATAGAGTCCAAAACGTGTTGTTGAGTATGTGACTTGACGTAATAACGACGCTGATATACCATTGTATAGCGATAGAATACCACGTTCACGGATTATTTTGCCCGTCAATTGTACGGCTGATAGTTTTCCGTCTTGTTGGGTTTGTAACGTGACTTTTAGTAAATCCAATGGATGAGTAAAGCATGCAGCTCCACCACTAGACATTCCACCAAAATACCAACGCGATACATTATTTTGTCTTGAGTCTAAAGTCATTTCGATTTTTGGAAAAATTTTGGAATTCCTTTTTTGTTGTTGTTACGGTTTTTCTTTTCCACCCCTGAAATGTCTATGTCTCACAAACTGAAAGTACAAAACAGAAACTAAACAGATGACGATAAAAATATAATAATAATTTAGCAAATTCACGCAACTATACATCTTTCTACATTCTAAAATTGAATAGAACCAAAAAAATTGAAGGAAAAAACGAATCGTACATTGAAAACATTCACTGATGGAATGCATACCCAAGCATTTAAATTGATATCACTTCATACATATTTTGTATTCTTGATTATTTCCTTTATCCAGTTAATCGATTGACACAAAATCAACGATTAAATTCAAGGCTATCGCACACTATTTTTGGCTATTCGCTCGAAAAATTGCATTGCAATGAGAATGAAATTCGAAATTATTGTCACGATTTCGCATCGAAATGAAGGAAAAATATAGCACAAAAAACAAAATACACAAACACACACTTTTCTACTTTCATTAAATGAAATAGCAAATCACATTAATTGAAAAATCGTGCTGCGACAGGGTCACAACGAAAATGTGAGTATATCTTGTATATTTGGGTGATAATTAACAGTCGTTCGGTCGTTTCGTTGGTTAAACTTTACTGTTTTCCAAGGAAAATATAAAGTAAAACAGGTTGCTGCCCTAAAATTTGTTCATGTTGTTCGAACTGAATCACAATTGCACGTGTATGCAATCAATGACAATATTGATAAAAGTGATTGTATACATTTGATTTATCCGAAAAATCAATGAATTTGCTATTTCCAGCGGGGAGGACAGATTTCGTTACGATTGTCAATATAGAATTCAAATACGAAAATATTTTCATATGAATTGCATAATTTTATTTCGCTGTTATTCGAATAAATTTGTGTTTAATTTGGCTCGAAAGTTACTTTTAAAGAAATTTAATTCGAATTTTCATTCAAAATTTATGGAGAAAAAAAAATGAATGAAAGAGCCTCCCCACAACCGAAACAAAAACATATGGTTGAGCTGTTGACATTGACAGCTCTCCGTACAATTTTAAATGCATGATTGATTCAAAAATACATACACGCACACAAATATACATACGGCAGTCACACTTCAATCCTATTTCGAAACGTTTGTGTGATGGCGCTGCACAATAATTCTCTGTTTTTTGAGTTTCTTGTTTGAATCAAATGCCGTACAAAAGTCGTGAGAGCAATGATTGGAAAAAAACCATTTGCATGGTTGACGAATTAATTTTTTTTTTTTTTTTTTTTGATGTATTTCATTGTTGTTTTGTTGATGTATTTTGTGGTTTTTTCCATTATATGATAAAAATTATTGCTTATGATATGACAAAAATAAGCATCAATTACAAATCTACGGACGACACAAACGAATCTTATTGGTTGGTCAAGCAATTTTAGGTCTTTTCCGTCCTTTGTAGGAAAAAAATTCTCTTATTCGTTGGCATTTCGCAGAGCTTTTTTCTTCTCATTTTTTTTGCGATTTGTCTGCACGAATTATCATTATTTTTATTTTTATTTGTATTGCATTTGAACGCAATTTAACGTTTCGTGTCTCATTCAATCACCCAAATCAAATTGAATTTTCTGAACAACGGTCCGGAATTCGAAACCGGACTTTTTTCAACTCGATACTCGATCAATAAAAAAAAAACATTTGATATGTTTTATTGAATTTTATTGACTCTGTGGTTACCATATTCTTCGTAATCTTCATTTTCTTTGAATGGTTTTTGTTCGAAATTAAATCAAATATTTATAATATTTAAAGAACCAGTTGAACACATGCTTTCTAAATGGACGAGAAAGTCCAAAAATTCCATTGAATCGAATGGTTTTTTGGCAAAATGGAAACGATTCACCAATCACACTTACCACTTTTAAATGGATTTTTGTTCTCAATTATGCTGTTTCGTCGATCACTAAATGCGAATTTAAACTAATTTGGAATTCACTTAATATTCGTATCACAAGATGTTGACATTCGATTCTTTTTAAAATGAAAACGAATCGAACGATGACTGTCTCTATCTTATTAACCTTCAACAAGTTTCTTTCGTACCATGCAATATGTTACACAATGTGCACCACAAACACATGATCACTGTACGAAATATGAAAAAGAGTTTATTTAATATAGATCACATGTTAGCGACCGTTCAAAAGACACCAATTCATAGTATGAGTTCACAGAGTAGCGGAATGATCGATTCAGTCAAAGCTAAACAACTTCGCTTGTATATATTATTATTATTATTGTTAATATTATTATTATTATTATTATTATTACATAATCCAAGAATGGAATAGTAACGAAGGAAAATTGATAAATTCATTTCATATCAACAACTGCGTGCGATCGTTTACACGCAAAATATTACTTGTAAATATGTATTATAGCATACAATTTTGTACATTGATGTACAATGTACATGCTATATACAAAGTAATCAATGTTTAATAAATCATTGAATATTGAGCGACGACCGACGATCAAGCAACCATAGAGTGTGCATATTTTTTCGATTAGCAACCATTAACCGTTAACGCTTTGTGCATATGATCAAATTTGATCAACAATTCGGCGACGCACTTCTTCTCACTTTTTTTCTTCTTCAAATTTTATTCTAACCGTTGATCAATGGGCATTTTCCTTTTATTTTGCATGTCAGACAACATATTGTTCATCGATAATGGGCCAAACGATTGATTTGTGGTTATTCATTAGATTACTTTAATATAATCAATTAGCATGGCTTTAAATTTAGAATTGTTAGAAATTTTGAATGAACAATTTCGACAGGCCATCATTTGTCCGAATTTAACGATTATTCATAGTAATTTTCCATTTGAGTTGGCTCTTAAAAATGTTTACAATGTACATTGTATATGCATTGGCGATTGGCTGCCAGAAACTGCCTATCAAGTGCCAATTAAAATAAGTAGAAAAAAACCCACCTTCAATTCCATCTCATTTTGATTATCAGAATCAACGAAAAAAAGAAATACGCAAAATTGTAGTTATTTTTGGCGGTAGTCAGTGCTTACGTATTAGTTGTTTGGCCAAATAAAATGCAATTAAAACCACATTATGATCTTATCCAAAGTCTCGATATGAACAAAACATTCCGAATGATTCAAATGGACAAGCTTTTGGCTGGAACGAAATCATTGATCCGAAATCCAAAAACAAACTCATAGAAGCAAATACAAAAAAGAATTGAAATATTTGCGTACAATATTTATGAATTCCAAACTCCATCAAACTTATGGTCACGTGATTCCACTGTCCACGTGCTCCTCTACGGATAAAGCTATCGTTTTAATAAAGCGTGCCAAAAGAGCAAACCATTCTATGAATCAAACATGTTTTATTTTAATTTTTTTTTTTTTTTTGTTGGAGGCCTCGTGCCCCAATAATTGTCGATCACACATTCGTTTTGATGATTGATCGGATCTTATCGACAATACTCAACTGTTGAATTACGGTACATTTAATATTGCGCCAACGTGTAAACGGCTATCAATCAATGAACTATTTATATTTTCATGTGTCTGTTTGATTGCGAATGAATTGCAGACATCAAGATCTCTTTACTCCGGTTTTTTTCTCTATCTTCATTTTTCGGTTGAATTTATTTATTCATTTATTTATTGTTACCAAATGATCGATGCGATGGTTTGAGTATATTGTTGTTTACATATATTATTCAAATACAATAAGATCATCGATAAAATTGGCTATATGATTTTTCGAGTTTGAATTTTGTAGCTATTTTATTTGAAATCTGATTGGAATGCTTAGTTTTTTTTTTTGGTCTTTTTTCGAGATTTCCAATGACCGAAAAGGAGTAAAAGAGAAACAGAGAAAGAGAAAACAAGAGCTAGACTGAAACAAAATCGTCCCAAGAAATGAAAATAATAGAGTGGAAAAACAAATTGACGGTGTTGCCAGACATAGTTTCGCATATTGAATGTGTTTTTCAAGTTCGAGATTCAGTTTGAGCCGACAGGCGGACATATCAGATCTTTGGTCCGAAATTTGTGTGTGCTTTTATCACAGCAAACTCATCATCCGGTATGGTAGTAATGGAAATCTTACACTGGCAATTTAGTTGATATTCATTGACAATTTTTATTTTGGATATTTTTTCCAAATGTTTTGTCTCTTCGGTTTTTGTTTTTTTTTTGTCATTTGTTTATATTGGTTACATTATCATCGGCGAATTCATTCATTATCATTAAAATGTGCTGTGTCATTGTTAATAAAATGACATAAACCTCCAATGAGTCAAATGGTGACCGAAATTGTCAAAATTTCTT
Organism: Mayetiola destructor; assembly: GCA_000149185.1. Classification (NCBI taxonomy): domain Eukaryota; kingdom Metazoa; phylum Arthropoda; class Insecta; order Diptera; family Cecidomyiidae; genus Mayetiola; species Mayetiola destructor. The sequence continues at coordinate 3,314,582 of GL501517.1, forward strand.
AACGAATTTAAATTTTGCAAATATGTTTCATTGTTTTTTGGTTTCTTCTTGTGTTGGTTTTTCAAGCTTCGTTCCGTTCTTTGTGGCTCCATTCACAACAATGGAAAATCAACAGTTAGCAGTGAACGACTAAAAAAAGAAAAATAGCAATTTATCAACCATTTATTGATGTCATTGACATATCGTTAATATTCCAAATTATTTCCAGTGCATTATCATCAATATTTAAAAATTGAAATTAAAATTTGAAAAAAATATTCTCCATTCCGTGATAAGTTGGCAATTAGAATGGTTGGCTAAAAGAGTTAATGAGAATGCGGGTTGATAAATTGAGTTCAAGTCCTTTTTTTTCTTTCGTTCAAATCAATTTGCATACACACAGAGACCTGCAACACCCGTTTTAAGAGTCATCGATATACAAATCTATAGAAATACATGAGATTTGCTTATGATTTGTATTAATTATGGCTGAGAATTCTATGTTTGGAGCTTCTCATCTTCTTTCGGGTAGATGAGGAAAATTTTGGCGAACAACTAAAATCACTAAGTACATCGATGTCTGTCAAAATCACTATTTCAGTGGTTTGTGTGTTTTTTAAATTTTCAAAAAACATTGCGAATCGATTAACTGTGCTCACTTCTGGCGGGTCCAATTAATTCTGAATGCTAAAAAATTTACTACAATAAAAACTCGAAACGGCGACGAATCAATTTGTTCAGAGTAACGCCAACAACCAACAACCAACAGTGTGACAGAGAAAGGATAATCATATTCATGCGATTTTCCCCAATTGAAACTGTGTTGCGTTGTGCATGCGTCTGATTGAGCCGATGTCGAAAAGAGCGTACATCGTACAACGTACATCGTTTTTATCTATACTGTGAATTTCCATGCAATTAAATTTGGATTCGAATTGAATTGTAGCTGGGTTTGGTTCAAATGTGATTTTCGGCGCGCATACAATCACTATTTGAATATTATCGTATCGCGTTTCCAGTCTTTTATCGAAATTATTGCATTCGAAAAAGAAACGAACAAGAAAAAAAAACAACAGATACACAACAAACGGAAAGTAAATGGAATAAACAATCGCATAGACCTATGACTGTTTAGGCAAAAGGACATTACCACATCTTTGGTCAATGTGAATAAACGTATATTATTTTGGTTGCGGTGTGTAAAATGTTGAATTCTCTATTTGACTGAACAGGCGTTCAATGATTTTTTTTTGAATAAGCAAAATATGATAAGCATCAAATCAATCATAAAATTGGTGATTTTTGTGCATTCAAAATGTAAGTGCGACAATTGAATGGGTGCGAAACAAAAAACTGTGACACAAAATACAAAAAAAAGGTACGCAAATTGTGATTTTGCTAGGGGTTTTTTTTCTCCTTTTGGGGGAAAAAACACAATAAACCACCGATAAGATTGGTAAACCAGTTTAACCAATTCTTTGCGTCTTCGCTCTGGCCATTCGTTCGGTTTATTCTTTATTCTACCAGTTTAGTGTGTAGGACCAACCTTTCACGGATGTAAACATCTTCGCACCAGTTAAGAATTGAGGAAAAAAAAAGAGTATCATCAGTACATTACAACATGTGAATGGTGGATTTGTTTTGTTTTGCTTTTTTTCTCTTGTTTTTTTTTCTCTCTTTTTTTATGGGCAAAAAAATTTATTCAACGTTTCAGTCGTAAGATTCGCCAATCAGAATATACGCTCATGAGTGTTGGAACCAGAACGAAGCCAAATTAAAAACATGTTTATCAGGTTATTGTAATATACACAGAGTCTTTTTTAATGGAATATGATTAAAGTTTTTTGTGTTGTTTTTTTTTTTTTTTTATTATTGCACAGTTGTCTCATAGAGTTTTTCGGCTAACCAACGAATGTCAGAAACAGCATTACCTACTATTTTGTCGTCTTAATTTTATTCTTCTTCTAGCTGTCGTCTTCGAACCAAGCAAATAACATATCGCACGCAAGCGATCTCAAAGAATAAATTAAACAACGGATCAAACGAATAGTGGAAAATCGCGCAGACAGAAAATAGAAAAAAAAAACCGTGTTAACATTTCATTAAAGTGGCGTTCGGTTATCAAACATATAAACAAAACGAACACAATCATTTTATCATTATTATTATTATTAATATTATTTTTGCTTTGGAATGATGTGTTACAAAAATGCTATTTTTACTTGAGAACGTGCGACAAACAATTCAAAAATCTCTTCAGATTCGGAATGTAACCGTTGACATGGTCAATTCAGCTACTGCTACGAATAAATAACACGAAACGATGCCAAAAACGTCGAATAAAAATTGAAATTTTTTATTGTGAATTGTGGTTTGTACACGGTTCGATACTGTTTTTTTGTTGCTGTTGCGATTGAAGAGTGGAAGTGGAACAAAACGGGAAAATTTTGGCTTTTCTTTAGTTTTTTTTTTGCTGTGCAAAAAATTAAGAAAATCACATTTCAAGGTGAATATTTATTTTGATTCATTAATTTTTTAATTTTATTTCGAACTTTGAATAAATGAATGTGTGATTAAAGAGTGGGACCATTTCATTTTGATATTTTACTTAAGCTTACATTATCTTTGCTGTGTGACTGTTTTCGTATGAAAAAGTGCATTCGTTATCGACGATGCCGATACGTTTGTGTGAAGTGATTGTCAGTTTGACCTTCTTTTGAATAAAAAAAAAAAGGAAGAAAATTACATCATTTTACTCAACTCGCTGATAGCTCAAGAGCTTGATGGAAGGCATCAATGTTACAATCTACAGTGGACAATGGACAGTTAACAGTAAATAATGTTTGACTACTTTTCAGTGCTTCAGCATAATAATTACCAACCATAAAGATAAAACTCCAGACGCCAAGAACCCAAAACAAAACAAGACACAACGATAATAATAGTCTTGTATATAAACGTCCATCTATGAAATTGATAAATAAAACATGATGTTGTAAAACAGAGAAATTTGCATAGATTCCGATCAAATTTGATTGGATCGTTCGATAGCAGAAACCAACAAAAGAAAAAAAAATTGATTAACTTTTTGGATCGGTAAACTAGTTATCACAGAAAAAAATGCTTATATTTATACATATGCCTTTGCACTATCGACTAATTTTCCTGCACAATTTTTTTGATTGATGAAAAATTTTCCGGTCATTTATTTGCAGATCAATGTTTCGGATAATGAAAAGTGGTGCAATCGCTGCATTGTATATTTAAAAAACGAAGAGAAAAAAAATTCGAGAAAAACAAAACTATTTCCAAAAGAAAGAAAGAAGGTGAATTGAAACGCAATTGTGATATTGAAGCTGGAATTGGATTACCTAATGCCGTTCAACCAAATAAATCAGTTTTATGGCCGGGGTCCTCACAAATGGGAGGAATACTTTAATGGCACCAAAAATTATACACTCGATTTAAATGATGTGATAAATGAAATGCTAAATAGCACCAAATTATATTTTGAAAATAATGCAACAATTGCAACAAACATCACCGATAATAATAATAACGAAAAAAAGGGCATGGAACCAATGTGCGTTATTATATTTGTAACCGTTTGCTATTCAATAATATCGTTAGCTGGTCTTTTGGGAAATGTGATAACATGCATTGTTATTTCAAAAAATAAATCAATGCATACAGCAACTAATTATTATTTATTCAATTTGGCCGTTTCGGATCTAACACTTTTGCTAGCAGGTAAGTGGATGTCACCTCAAATGGGATTGAATATTGAACCCAAACTTAATTAGTTTCAAATGTTTGAAATTGCAATAAATAAATTTTAATTATTTAACATTACGTTAATTGACCAAATGACATTCTCAATTGGCACTGGACATTTGTCCATAGTTGGAGTTTACAATATCAATTAACTTGATGATCAAACGATGTGATGGTTCAATTGATATTATTTTGAATTTCAATTGAAATTAACCATTGTTTTTTTTTTCATTTCAATTGAATTATAATCGTAGGAATGCCACAGGAGATTTACAATATGTGGTTCCCGTATCGATATGATTTTCCGGAGACGTTTTGCGTATTACGCGGCTTATTATCAGAAACATCAACAAATGCAACTGTGTTAACAATTGCCTCGTTTACAATCGAACGATACATTGCCATTTGTCATCCATTTCGGTTTGTATTTCCATGAATTTATCGTAGCTTAAATAAAATCGTTTCACAATCCGATAAACAAATGACTCATACAAATTTGAAAGGCTTATATGCCAAATAATTGAACAAAAGAAGCAACACCGAGCCAGGAAAATGAAAATGGAATTAAAAAAAAAAGAAAAAGAAGAAGAACCATGCCGAACGGCACAATAATATATTCCATATTCTCTATTTTTCCTCCCCTTTTGCAGTCAATGCAGTTCATTTTTCCTTTTTTTTTTATTTCTTCTCTTCTGTTTTATCGTTGTTTTTCTATTACTTAGACAACACACAATGTCCAAATTATCACGTGCCATCAAGTTCATTTTGGTCGTTTGGATAGTCGCTTTTTGTTTTGCCGTTCCACAGGCAATGCAATTCGTTGTTGTTTCGGGTATTTCGGGAAAAAGTTGCACAGTAAGTGATTTGTTTTGTTCGCATTCTTTTTTAATATTTTCTTGGATTAAGAGCACTACGAAACCAAAAAAAAAAACAATAAATAAATATTATAATGACCGTTCACCGGATTCATGTTACCTGATTTACAATTCAAATTGATTGAAATGCATACGAATGACATTCATTAAAAAGCGACCAAATATGTTGAACAAAACAAAAGAACTTTAAATAAAATGAAATAATAATAATCTTTTTTTTCTTTTTCCTCTTTTTTTCCTCTTTTGCTTTTGTGTGTTTCTATTTTACAGGTTAAAGCGGTTCCATTCGTCAATCCATTTTATATTTCAACATTTTGCTTTTTCGTTGTACCGATGACATTAATTTGTGTACTTTACATCTTAATTGGTATTAAGCTTAAAAATAGCAAAACATTGCATGGCATCAAACGAGATAATTGTGAGATTGCTTACAGTACAATATCCAGTCAAACTCGTATCATTCGAATGTTAAGTGAGTTTTTAATTTTTCCATTTTTGTTCAATACATTTGCGTTGTGCTGTTTGTTGATGGTCGGTGGCATGTTTTTGTCAGCTTTAAACTTTGGTTTCATCATCGATTTGAGTTTTGGAAATTACGACGCACGCGAGGCACATTTAGGCAAACCAATACATTAATAAACAAACTGTACGCACACTTTAACCAAAATTAGATGGATCAATTCAATTAATTATGTGTTCATTTTTGCGATGCGATGCTCTATGGTTTTTGCAGTAGCTTGAGTGATTGTTTTGTTAATATTAGCTTCAGTCATTTTTTTGACATACGCATAACAAAATTTGAATGCTCATAAAATGACCATCCTTGATTAATAAACATTTACGATGGCTAAAAAATAATTGAATGGAATGGCAACAAAACATTTAGTCAAATTTCCTAAATTTAATGAATGCAATCGTAAAGAGCATGCATACAACCAAATATAATACCAGTATTCCGTATTCATTGCTGATTATTTATTTATTCATTTATTTATTTATGATTGAGTTTGATGGCCTCGCTTTTCTAAGTTTTTAATGAATTACACATAAAATCATCGGTTCCATAAAGGGTTATTAAGAGACATCATTGTCAGTGTGTATTCGTGATTTTAGTATGCCAAAAAATTCCGCACCGTTTGCAGTTTGTTGTTTGTAGATTCGATCAAAATGATTCCATTCTTTGATTCATTCGAAATTCCAATTACATTTTTGTTTGAAATTGTTTTGCATTCGTTCTGAAATTAGTTAAGTGCCTTTAAATCATTTGTGCGACATAACAACGAGATAAACATATGCGCGTATTTATGCA
>GL501517.1:3322087-3337358 GCA_000149185.1 Mayetiola destructor
TCTCTCTCTCTCTCTCTCTCTCTCTCTCTCTCTCTCTCTCTCTCTCTCTCTCTCTCTCTCTCTCTCTCTGTATTTTTCTTTGTTCACCAAACGCCAATGACTTACCCGACAAATACCAAAATCATACAACAGATCACAATAATGAGACACGTTCGCATTGGAACGAATTGCATGAAACCAGAGCATACATATTCGATGCTATCACGTTACAATGGATTGGGCTCGATGAAGATGAGCATTACCGCAACGAATAATAATCAACGAAACAGCAACCCATATATTAGCGATATGGCACGAATTGAAATAGCAAATATACGAAATGATACAACAATCGATTCAACATATGCACAATTACCCAATGAATGCATACCAATGTCAATCAATAATAATTCCGCATTACAAAAAACGAACATCCGCGATAAATTCACAGCAATAAATAACAAAAATGATCTCAAAACCAAATCCAAATTGCGGTCATTGAACGAAAAAAATCGACGACAAACAATTGAAATGCAACGAATTAAAAAAAATTCAAAACAACAATCCAATCATGGTAATAATCATAACAACAACAACAACAACAATAATAATAATAATAATAGTAATAATAATAATAATAATTGTAATAAAAAATCAACAAAAATGGAGAAAACCATACCTAAAATAACCAGTACCAATTCTATTTGGAGTGCATCAACTATTTCGAATACCAGTTTACAAGAGTATGACACCGAATTAAATTCAGAAGAATTGGCCAAGTATATGAGACAAATTAACAATGAAATTCGACATTAAAATATAGAGCAAAAAAAAAAACTCATTTTTTTCACTTTCACATTTTTTCAAACATCAAAACACGTGGTCATCAAAAATGAATACTTTACCTTCGGATTATTTTTTAGGATTTTAAGATGAATTTTTATCGCTTAAAATACTGTTGTATGTTTAATACATTTTCATAAAGGAAATTAATAGATAATAATTAATTTACAATCAAGCATTATCCTAAACATTATTTCATTGTTTTCTTTTTTTTTTTTTTGTAAATAAATGTTCGAGAAGAACATTCATCCCCTAGTCGATAAATCCTGTTAGAAAATAAACTAATATTTGATATTGTTCAATGGAAAAAAGTGGAGTTTGTTTTGCCTTAATCCAAATCTGTAAGTTTATTTTTTGATTTTTTTTTTTTTTTGAAGAAGAAGAAGAAATCAAAATAGTCGTTATCGATTAGTTCTGTTGGCCTACAAAAGATGGCACCAACCGTGAAAGCTTTCGAAAGTAACTGAACATATTTTTGAATGCCAACTGAAGGTGCTTGTAGTGCTAAAATATAATGATATTTCAATTTCACTTCAAATCAAGCATACAATTGTTTTTAATATTTTTGTCATTAAGAGCCGATGGAAATCTTGTTGGTCAGTCAGTCTGCTTTTGGTATTCAAACAGTTCACATTAAAAAATAAAAATAATTTTTATAAACTACTTTGGTGTGTTATATATTCATGAGAGAAAGACTACATGCTTATAGCCTGAAATATGTGATTTCAAAACCATAACATTCTTTTAATCCAACAAAATTCAAATGTTTAATGTGAATGTGTCATTGTTGAAATCATTTCAAAGAACAACATCAAAATCATGAATGAATTTTAAAAACCAAAACAGAAGTTCTGTGATCCAAAACTGAATCATGATTTAAATGACAAATTCATAGCTGAATAGCAATGTCATTCGCATAGCATTGCACATGCGTGCCACTTATAACGGTTCACAATTCACATACATATCTTAACATTACAATACTCTGGTACGGAATCGCTCACTGTAGGGGAACCAAATACCGAATTTGTGTATACATACATACATATATTTATAATTTTCAACCCTCGCCATCTTTCATGCCACATTTTAGATAATCGATAAAGTGAATAGGGAACGGCTGTATGCCACATTGAATTCTTGTTCAGTTTTTAATTTGACGTTTGTTCGGATACACACATCTCATTTGATATCTCGCGAAACGTGATATTCCAAATTCAATTTGTATCCTCGCAGATACATGTAAATACTCTCAATTTTTTCGCCACAAATCATTCATTTGTTGTTGTGGATTTTTTTGATTTTTGATTTTCCCCACATTTTTCGTTTAAATACTTTACCGGGCTACTGTTACCGATCACCGTTTCCTTTTGAATTTTCGTTCATTACATATTTATTGATATATTTTTTTTTGTAATAAAATCGTTTCGATCTCATTTTATGTGTTTTTGTTTGCCCGCGATTGAACGATTCGTCGAAAAATCGGTTTAAGTTTTGTTGTTCGAATGTGATTTTGCTATGAATGTGCTACGTTATAGATTTGTTTGAAAAAAAAGAAGAAAATTTTCTCAAGTGAAAATAGTGTTTTGCTCGCTGAAAAGAAAAAAAAAATGAATTGAAAATCAACAAGGTAAATACACTTTATCCAAAATCCACAATATAATTTTCGGAATTCTGAATTGTAAATTGTGTGCACGTAAGTCGGTGCAATGTGAACGAAAGATGTTTGTTTTTGCCTGTGTCATTAGTGAAATTAACGTTTGTCTCAAAGCAGGCGAAACATCGCAATGAAATATATATCGGCGGGCATTTGATAAAATGATTTATTTTGCAAATTGAATTTGAATTGTAATTTCCGGCCAAACGATTGCAATGTGTATTGAGAATTTCGTTATTTTGTTGCCAAATTTCATTTGAATATGTTGACGATGATGGTGTTCATTGAATTAAATTTCGGGGTTTTTCCTTATTTCCAATGAAATCAACGCAATTTGCTTCCTTGTATACGGGGCTTATTATTGTAATGTTGGCTTCGAAATGATACGAACATCGGGTGACATTCAATGTGTGCGCATATATTTTCCCATTGCTATTTGTTGTTAAGCTTTTTTTTGTAACACCTCTCTTTTGCACTGACTATTGACTACCGCGAGTACCGAGCACTACAATAACAGCATAGAACAACGAACTTGTGCTTAAAATACAATCATCAAAGCTATATCGCTCGTTTATATTATGGTTTTAGAGACTAGGCGAATAGTTAACAGGCTTTATGTTATGTATATGCTACAGAGTAAATGCGCTTTGCACTTTCATTCACACGAATACACACACGCACACATAATATTTATATTTATATATATATATATAATGCATTCGAATTGTTGTGGATCGCCTCAAATTATGTCAAAGTTTTGATTCGTTTTTGGTTTAGTTGTCTATGTTGTCGATTTTTTATATGCCACGCTTTCAAATCCATTCAACTATTCAGGCAAATAATAATAAAAAAAAAAAAGAAACGCGCCATTGAATTAGTAAACAACACACATAAATTGTATCGAGCAAATGGATCCGTTGGAATACACGAAATTAATAAAACCATTATCACAATGGGAAAAATAAATGCATTTTTTATGCTGATGGAAGCGTGAGCAGCAAGCGATCAACATGCCTGGGTATTGGGTTACAAACAAAATTCAAAAAAAAAATATATAATGTAATTGAAGATATTTTGTAATGTTTCGTTCTTTCATAAATTCATTATTCATTATTATCCATTTTTTTTTTTCTTTCAGTTCGGAATGCAAACGAAACATAAACATATATCTTCATTTTGAACGAAGACGTGTTTCTTTGCATTTGACATTGTCCCATTAAGATTTCGTACTCAAAATGTATTCACATTCGCAAAAAGTACAAAAAAGATTAGAAAGAAATGTTGGACAATAACGAACTGTATAAAAACAACTGCAATATGCAAAATATGTCTCCATTGTTTATTTTTACATTGGAATTTCCGTTTTTCATTTTTTTCTTCCATTCAATGCACAATGCAAATGATGGTTATTTTGTAAGGATTTCTTTTTCCGTTTGTATTTTTCCTAACATTAATTTTCCTAGCAATTCGATTGAATGGTGTGGCAAAAATTGATAAATATGTATATCATATTTCTTTGCCATCCATTTTTCGTTGAAGCACCTCGTTTGAGCATTGTATCTGGTTCCAAGAGTCGGATATTAGGGGCTTTTTAACAGGGTTACCATTTGTATTTTGCATATTTTGTTGTTCAATTTCAATGCTGAACAAACTGAATGCTAACTGAATAAATCTATTTAACAAATTGTGCAAAGCTCAAAAATATTTGTCATTTGCTTTGCAAAATTATGCTTTCGCCCTGAATCAATGCATTTTTGTTTACCAACGATATATTTTTCCACGTTCCACAATTATGCTAGATAGATATATACGGGCGCGCCAATTTTTCAATTTGTATACATCGCACACATCGTACGCTATAGACTGTCTGCCTGTTATATGTATGCATTTGAAATTGGTTTTGTGTGACAAAATACATAAATTATTATTGCAAATGCATCAAACAAGTGATGTAACATAAACGTGTGAAGTATCACATTACATTACTCTGAATCGAATCCCCTTATTATCAACAAAGTGCATTATTTTGCATAGAAAAAAAAAGGAATGGAATGGAGGGAGAATGACTCTGATTAGCAGACAGGCAGGCGGTTGTTTGGTTGCATCGTGATTTTTATAATTGATGTTGTGATTTTTTTTTTTAAATTGAAAATGATTCATATTATTGCGCGCTCTGCGTAAATGGCAACCGCACAAAACATGCAAATGCGATTGTATTCAGGTGAATGGCGTGAAATTCATTAATATGGTAATAATTGAGCCAAATTGTTCTCATTCTTCTGTGCATGTTTGAGTGTTTATTGGAGCATGTTCCCGGATCGAATTTGATTTGTGTATAAAATTTTATGATTCATTTCAAATTCACAAATTCAGTTGATAAGAATTGTTGGTTGCATTTTATCCATTTCATGTAGATTTTTAAAACGAAATCCTTGACAAAAAGTTTTTATGCAATTTTCCTTTCCAGAATTTCATTCGAGACGTTGATCGAATGATAGCGATAAAAAAAAACGATGTAATCGAAAACGAGAAAGGAAAAAAAAAACAGAGCAAAAAACAAACCGACTCAAAAATCGAAATACATTGATTGAAGAAGTAGAAGAAGAAAAAAAAAACAGCCGAAAAACAAATATGGAAACGATGGAATGGAAAACGTTTAACATAGCCTTTATCGCAATATAATCCATCACGTCGAATCACGGACAAAGCGAAAACGTGATCTTTCCCTTCTTTTTTTCGAATATTTATCACTCAAGTAAATACCACAAGTTCCGGATATCGAATGAAAATAAATAATCCACGAATAAGAAGCCACAACATTAAATTACATGGGAAATTGATTCGTTCGTAAAACATTCGGTCGGATTAAATTCGTAGCATCGTAGATAGAAAAATTTGATTTCAAGTAGTAGTAATTTAAAGAAGGAGGAAAAAAACACACACACACAAGAAACAGAGAAAAATTCGGATCCGATAAAAAATGCATTTACACTTTGAACGAAGTACAAATGCTAAATGTGATTGCTCAATAGTATCGCTATCATGGATGGGAAAAGTTCCCGATAATGTACCAGAGGTAAGTTTAAAATTGGTTTCTATTTCTTTTGAGGAGTTTTTTTTCTTCTGTTGTTTGTTTTCATTTCTTTTCTTTTACTTATATAAAGTAAAATAGAAAAACCAGTAGTTTATATTCAATTTGACTGTGAATACTGATGAGAAACTCAATCAGATGAAATTTCAATTTAATTCCATTTGAAGAGGCAAAAATAAAAAGGTCAGGTATTATAATATCATAAATGCGATTCACTAGATATAAAGAAGTCCAACAAATGAATGGCATAGACAAATTTCGAACCAGTGACTGACTGTATGGCATTGCAAACGGCAAATGAAGAAAATTAAAAAAATGAAATTCCAATTGTCAAGTCCACTTAGAAAACGAAAATGATCTGATATAATGGTGAATTGTCGACTGTCGCTATGTCATGCACTTGTCATTTATAAGTGGGAACAAAGGAACAGAGCCAACTGCTACACAAACTCGAATATTTATTATGCTTTATTATTATTATTATTTTCTCCTTCTTTTCAACGTACATTGACAACGTTCGTACGTTCGCCTCACCCCCAAAGGAAAAATAAAAAATGGAATAATAGAATGAAAAAAAAAAAAAAAACGAATTACTGTTGCTGACGAACAAATGAAGTACCATTGGCACAATGGGCAAGGTCAATCCTTACATATTACAATGGTTGGATATTCCAAATTATAATAATACAAATTATAATTATTCAGAGCCGCATTTTCATTTAATTATTTTGATAGACACAGCCAACCAATTGAATCCACTTTCTGTCTCCTTTTCTGGTCGTTGCTTATATTTAATACTTATATGTCGCTATTGAAATGAATGAAACGGCATTTTAGATGAAATGTTCATTCGATTTAATGGCAAATTAGTAAATATATTGATCGATAAATTTTTCTTGTCATTTTTACTTGTGGTTGGTCGGTATTCAGCGTTCAGCGGTCAGTTGAACTTGACGCTTTCGACAAACATATATATATTAATTATTAACTAATTGTTTATAGTTACTTTTTTCCCTTTGTCCACAAAACACGAAAACAGCCAACCGAAACAATTGAATCCATTCGAAACATTTCAACCACACGCAATCAATTGAAATGACTCTGTTTTTTTTCAATGCCTATCCAATTCAAACCAAATGAAAAGCTTTTTTTTCTTTTTATTGCGTTCTAGCGTTTTTCATCTACGCATCTAATCAAACCAATTTAATATTGAGCATTTCTGTGCCTCGTTCAGCCAAAAAATCAACACACAGAACATTTGAAATTTGTTTTGATGGAGCGTTTCAACGAATTGAAACGGATTCTTTTCTGCCACAGATTCAGCGAATGAAATAATAATACATAATAATATGTAGTAATAATAAAAAAAAACTATTAAAGTTGTTGATTGAATTTCAATAGCGATTATCCCTTTGTGATGTAACATCAATTGTGTGCAAAATGTAAAAATCTATTTTGAAATCGGTTTTGTTTTGTGATGCCAATGAAAAGAATGTTGTTGTCGATGTCGCCGCTGTTGTCGTCGTGGTGTCTCATTTCGATTGTTTGCCAATCGGACAATATGAAGCTGAAACGTCAATATGTCTCATCATTTAATGGCAGCGCTTCGTTTCGTCGACAAATTTGGATCGATTGGGATTTCTTGGGAATACATCAAGCAGAATGCTAAACACTAAATTGAAATTGCTCTTGTGTATTCGGAACGGGGATTAAAAATATGAATTCGATCCATTGAAAGTAAAAGAACTATTTCTTTTTTGAGCGTATGAAATGGAAATTCGATTCGAATGCAATCTTCCATTCCAAATGACTTGAACCTGATAAATATTCAGTTTTGTGGAGTTATTTTATTTTATGTGTACGTGAACACACACTGTTTACAGTGTCTAACTCTTTTTCACGTTTTTTTCTCCCCTTTTTGCTACCGAAAGCCAAATAATAACAAATGGCAAACAAATGAAACCTTACAAAATTCAAATCAAAATAAGCAAAATATATGAAATATGACATGCAAAATGCAGCAACCACAGAAAAATAAAGAATTCACAATTGCATACATTTGTAGATAGTAATAATATTTAATGTGCTGTGCCATGTGGCCGAGGTCTTAAGTATTTGCATTTTAATCGATTTTTATTTAATATGATTCAGATTCATATTAGATTAGTTTGCGACCTTTCTCTATTCTAGGCGCGTCTATTTTTAGTTCTGAATGCCTGATCAATTACGACAGATCTTGTACAATAAAAAATACATATAAATACAGAGAGAAAGAGAAGAAGAGCGCAAAAATAAACGATTGATTTTAGTTGTTTCGTTTGCATAATGCAACGCCTGCATTTTATCGTCGCGAACAGATAACAATTCAAATGGAAAAGTGATTTCGTTTTGAATCAAGAAAGAAATGGAAAAGAAATTATCTATAAAGCGATCCCGATACTACATGTACACCAATAAACTACAGTATTTATTTCAAACAAAAAGAAACGAAAGGAGAAAAAGAGACAGGACTCTTCGATTTCGAATTGAATAATCGCTAACGAAGGGATTAATTTTCTTGGTCGGATCTCTAAATGTTATTGATTGGATGTCTATTTTCACGTCGCTCCTATTTATGTGCCACTCATTCGTTTGCATCCAATGATAAGGATTTTTATTTCTTTTTGATTATTATTAGTTTATGTTTTGTGTATTCATTTTTAATTGCTTATCGCAGTAATCAGTCAATGCGTTTGATGGAGAAAAAAAAATGTTCCAACATTTATATTAAATGAGGAAAAATGAAAAAGAAAACAAAAACAAAATGATGTTTGAATTGCGATTTTTTCTTCTTTTTTGATTGACTAATTGAATAACAGGAGGATGGATGGAAACTAACACGTAGTAATTATTATCAAGAGGGTTGGCTTGCAACTGGTAACATTCGTGGAATTGTGGGTGTTACGTTCACAACGTCAACATTCAAAAAAGGAAATGATTATCCACAGCGAAATAATTATAATTTGCGGGGCCATCGATCTGATGTAAGTGCAATCAATATTATTATTCATTTATTTTTTGTATTCTGTATCCAATTATCATAATAATTTTATTATTATTTAGTGTTTGGTGGCTACCGTTAATTTATTAAACAACAATTATATAATTATTTGTCAATAGGTGATATTAGTGAAATGGAATGAACCATACCAAAAATTAGCTTCATGTGATAGCTCTGGCATTATATTTGTTTGGATTAAATATGAAGGACGATGGTCTATTGAACTGATCAATGATCGAAATACACCGGTCACACATTTTTCGTGGTCACATGATGGCCGAATGGCATTGATCTGCTATCAGGTGCGTTTTGGATCATTTCTTATTTCTTTTTTTTTTTTTTTGTTCTTCTTTTCTTTTTTCTTTTTTTACATTGACCGCATTCTTGTTTTTGTTTTCTTGTACACAGGATGGTTTCGTATTGGTTGGTTCGGTAGCTGGCCAACGTTATTGGTCATCGATGTTAAATTTAGATTCAACAATAACGTGTGGTATTTGGACTCCGGATGATCAGCAGGTCTATTTTGGTACAACACATGGTCAAATCATTGTTATGGATGTTCATGGGGCGATGGTATCACAGGTTCAACTATATGCTGACATGAAAATCACTTCGATGGCCTGGTCATGTGAAAAATTTAAAATGGAAGAAGGTGAAGATGATCCAGGTGTTACGAATGCAGGTAAATCATTATGATAATAGTTTAAGTTCATCATCTTACTTACTTCAGCACATTTTTTATTTTTTTTTTTTTGCTAGGCAAACGAACCTTTGTATTGGCGGTTAGTTTTCAAAATGGATTCATTTATTTATTGAAATCATATGATGATGTGTCACCAATTCATGTGAATACGGAAATAAATGGATCAATTGGTTTTGTTATGGAATGGAGTAATGCACAAGAGTTGCTTGCCGTCGCTGGAACATTAAATCAACCTGTACAATCGTTGGATCCGTTGGCGGTGCCCATTTTTCAAAATGTTGTTAAGTTTTACACTGAAGCTGGTTTTCATTTGTATACAGCTCGTATTCCAAGCACAAGTAGTCCTGTGTCAGCGTTAACATGGGGCCATAGTGACAAACGATTATTTATAGCGACCGGTAATCAAGTTCATATCGCATGGGTTTCAAGAAAAGTGGCTACATTGCAATTATTATGCCGTTTACAAGTACAAGCATGCATTGGAACTGAATTTATGGTGCCCAAGCTACCGTTACCATCCCGAATTAAATCGTTAATCACCAACATGTATTCACAAACGATCCGGGTAAGTGGAATTGATTTTTCCATTCTGAATTTAAATAAAAAAAAAAAAACAAAATTTAATTTTCTGACTTATTACAGAGCTGCGTTCCAAATACGAAATCATTGCGAGAGTTTGTTTCTCGTCCACCACCCAGTTCAACTCGTCTTCATTGTACCATGATACGACACGATGAAGAAAATAACGTTGGATCAGGTCTGTGTTATACGCTATATTTAGAGTATTTGGGCGGTTTAGTGCCATTGTTAAAAGGTAAAAAAACATCAAAAATTCGACCGGAATTCGTTATATTTGATCCACAATTGTCAACTGGCGCACACTCACAACAATCTTCAGACAATGATAATGATTCAAAAACTGGATCGGCATCCAGTCAAAGTTCGATTGCCAATGAAAATCAAAGTGATCTTTCAGATTGTGACATTGACCACAGAGAATCGAATTCTCCGCGCCCAAATCGAAAATCCGTTAATCAAACGGAATTCTCAAATTTAAATATCGAACGTTCAGTGTCATCATCAAATAATGTTCCGGACCCAAATGATGATCTCAGCTACATTGATACACTGCCCGAAGAGGTGAAATTGGTTGAGGTTACATCAAATTTATGGGGAACCAAATTCAAAATTCACGGTTTGGCTAAAACGGTACCTGCAAATTTGGGTCAAGTCACATATAAAACATCATTCCTTCATTTGCAACCACGTCAAATGACCCTTGTTATAACCGAACTAAGAGATAATTTTCCAACGGGACCTGATCCAAATTTTAATCCGAATATTTTTTCCGAAGATGAAGACGAAAATATACAAATTTCAACAACAGTTAAACGGCTAAATCCAAATGATGGTGCACCGATTATAGCGCCAATGTCACCCGGACCAAATAGATTTCCATCACGCATGAAAAACGCACATTTGTCAAAGAGTGAGAAAAAGGGTTTAGTTGGGCCATTGGCTAAAGCGGAAACATACGAAGAAATTTCATCGCAAAAAGAGAATATTGGTGAAAATAATTGTAATTCTGCAACAAAACCGATACGTCCAAAGCACATTGAAACATCAATCGCTTCCACATGTCGACCAGGACCGAGCTACAGTAGTTTTGTGGCTCAATATGGTAGATCATCATCGAATGGAGGTGGACAATCACGTCATGCTATATCACCATTATGCTGTGAGGGATCGGTACCAACGCTCCAATCACCCAAAAAATGCGGTCGGACCAAGCGATACAATATTTGAACGTCCACCAGCTGTTCAGACGTCGGCCATCATGGCCTATCCCAATGGTAACGGTAATCATTTAAAATCAAACATTATCGGTTCATCGAATGAACAATTAAAAGTGAACGCACAATTCAATCGAGACACAAATGTCAGGCCATCAAATCGTGACTTTAAATCACAGCAAACAAAGAAAAAGGACATTGAGTATATTGATGATGTTGATTCACCGACCACATCGAATCCAATTCAATCACCAAATGAAACAAATTTACGTCGAACCACAACAATTGTTTCGATATCGCCAGCATGTGTGAGCGCATCAATGACACGAAGCTGTAGCATGGGCTATTTGGATTCCGTTGAAATGGTGCCTTCAGATGTAGCTCTATCGATTCTACGCAAAGAAACACCAAATAAACGATTGGTGCTAGTCGATCGAAAACCAACCAAAAAGCCAAAACAACACGATAATAATATAACGAAAAAAATGAAATTGATTCAATGCGGCAAATCGAAAAGTTTGGATTCATGCGATTTAAAGGAGATTCCCGTTAAAAATAATGGCATCGAAACACCACATGTAATGCCAAAATTATGCGAAACCCATGAATCGGAAACCGATTCACCAGTACACAATACAACAAAGTCACGTAATTCACATAAATTGATGGAAACATCAATTATGAGCTCATTACCAAGTACCACAAAATCGGATCGCCCGATTTGTCCGAATTGTCACAATGCTACGAAATTCCAGCAATGTGAACAATGCCGTAAAACGTCCAATCATTCAGCTACTGAACAATGTAAGACTGTTTCAAATTCATCATCAACAAATGGTAAATCATCCAGTTTAAATTATGCAGACATTCAAATCAATACAAAACTACCAAATAAATTCGAGCAATTATTTTCGGAAACGATAAAAGCGAGCGGCAGCAAAAGTCATCGACCATCGTACGAAAGAAAAGCCAAACCCGCAAAAAAGAATACCGAAGTGATAACTAGTTACACCGATAGTCCGTTATTTTCGCGCAAACATCGATTTGGCGATGATGCGACCAGCTCACGTTTTATGACCACAGATAATCGGTCATCACCATTACTTTGTCGTAAATTTGAAACGGGAATCAGTTTGCTTAAGCAATTTTCAGAGGCTCGAAAACGCAAAAAGGAGGAAAATTCGCATTTAATTGAAATCGATTCACAAAATGATTTGCAACAAAATTCAACCACTGAAACAAAATCATCGATAGCATTGCATACACAAGCGTTGGCCACATTGGAAAACATTATTTCAGGTAATTAATATGTGCTTATGTGTTTTCATATGAATGTTCACTGTTCACTGTTCACACAAATGCAATTCCGTTTTGCACTCTGTCACATGTTTTGGTTTGTTAACAAATTCGAAAATTTTCATCCAGAAATGTTCGTTAAAAAACGTGATTTAGATGAGAGCCGAATAACGCCGCCATCATCACCTCAACAAAATCGTCATCCGCGCAGTTCACCAGCCTCACCGGCATTAAGTAAAAAAGGTAAACGAAATTCAAGCACATCGCCGATACGTCATCTTTTGAATTCGCCGTTGCTCAATCGCAAAAATCGAAAGAAACAACAAGCCGAAAGTTCAGACGATGAATCGACCTACAACAATCCAAATGAAGAGAACTCCGGAAAGTATAGTTACAGAGATTTGGAAACATTCCAAAAAGCACAGCTCCGACAAAAGGTTTGATTATTATTATTATTAGTTTTTTTAAATACAGAAATGAGAAATATTAAAAAAACAGAAAATTCTTTGATTGATTTTAATTTGCATTGTTTTTTGTTTTTTTATAGCTAAAACGAGGCAAAATTGAACCGAACGGAACACCAACAATAACACAGCCAGCGCCATTGAGGCGAGAATTTGTAATGCATAATAAAGCTCCAATGTGGAACGAAAATAGTCAAGTGTATCAATTGGATTTCGGTGGTCGAGTTACGCAAGAATCAGCGAAAAATTTCCAAATTGAATTCCGTGGCAAGCAGGTAGAACATTGATTCTAACAAAATTCTATATTTATACCGAAAGATACCGAATGTAGCCAATGAAGTGAAATTTGTCTTTAATTTATTTCAGGTTATGCAATTTGGTCGAATCGATGGGAATGCATATACACTGGATTTTCAATATCCATTCTCGGCACTGCAAGCATTTTCAGTTGCTTTAGCAAATGTTACGCAGCGATTGAAATAAATCAATGCCAATTGGATCACTTCACTTCATTGACAGAGACAGCCAGCTGTTGACATTTCGTTGTAATTGATTAGTCAGTTGTTTTTGTTTGGTTATTTTATTATCTGGAACATTCAACATATTCAATGTACCTATTTCATCGATGTATGGTGCCCTATCGTTCACGGAGTGACCCAAATTCAATCCAATGTTATTTTTATTATCGAAATGCGTCAAACAGTTTTGAATAAAAATGAGGAAAAAAAGTCTGAACTATAAGGCATCTGAACGAATCAAAGAAACGATAAAATAAATAAAATGATTGATTTAGTGAAATTTTTGTTTTTTTTTTGTCTGAAATGTTCAGCTCTGCATATAAACAAAAATAGTCAAATAGAAATGAATATGGAATTCAAAGAAAAATTAAAAAAAAAAAAATTGAAAAAAAGAAGAACATTTTGTGAAAAGATTAAAAAAAATATTGCTCATTATTATTCAATTAATTGGAAAATAAATATTTAAGAGAAAGAAAAAAATTCAAATGAGAAAAATGAAATTGCTAAAAATGCTCTAAATTTAATGTCTGAACAAGTGGTTTGTCTTTACTAAGTGTGTAAGCTTATTAATATTTCAATTTGAAACTTTCAATGCACATTGATTTGAAAAGAGAAACAGAAACAAAAAAAAAACGAAGAAAAATCTATTGTATGGCTTAGAATTGCACAAATATCCCTGGCTTATATTAAAAAAAAATCACTCACACACAACAATTCCTGTTTAATATTTACACGCGCATTTGTTTAAGTCACAATGAATGGTCAATGGTTACTTCATTGTCGATTGTTTGTTTTTTGCTTTAAAATAAAGAAAAAAAACACATTTATTTTCTCATCGGTGTGAAATACTTCATGAGAGACGAAGATAATTATTGTCCGCATTTAATTGTATGTTAATCTGCTAGCTTCTTGCACTTTCGATTTGAGATGAAGTAATTGAGACTTCAAAACGAAAAATTCGCACGATTCTAAAATATTAAAATAGAATATTTCCTCCAAAACAGAAGACGAGAGAAAAAACAACAAAAATTTTTGTCTACATTTACAAAAACACAATACACTTGCACTCTAGAAAGAAATATATTAACGCTATTGCTATTTGTAATTTTTATGCACTGAAAAAACGTAAAAAACAAAAACAAAAACAAGAATTTCTTAAAATAATTCGTACTGAATGCGGTATATGGCATATGCAATAGTAAACATTGATTAGGGCATGAGAATGGAATACATTAATTTTTTGTACATCGATACGATCCATCTTTGTAATATTTTGTGTAAAAATTTGGGAACCTTTTTCCGATTTGCTGATTGAATTTTCGATTTGATGGAGTGGATTGTGCAAAAAGTCGCTTAGAATCTTTGGATATTTAAATTGAAATGAAAAATGATAACACATATTCCGTGTTCAGTTAATCCAGTTAATTTATACGGGTATAGCGTCATATAAAATATTATTATTATTATCGTCATAGTTGATATTCAAATCGACAACATATTTTTTTTTTCTTTTGAAATGAAATTGAACGCATTATTACTATTCATTTATTTGCTGGGTGAATACAAAAAAACTGGAATTTGACTGTACGCTGTACGGGCATTGTAACATTGGCACATTGTATTATGTACACATTTGGTGAAAATGTTTTGAATTTTTTGTCGAATCATAGATTCTAGATTCTTAATAAATAGAAAATGTGGAAAATCAGAGATAAACACAAAAACCAGCAAAATAATTCAATCATGAATCAAAATAAAGAGTTGAAATATTTTATATACGATGCGCCATTGAAAGAATATTTACCATTATTTTAAATAAATGTTTGCTAAATTGCTAATCAATTCTCTTCTGAATAAAAGCGAAAATTAGCTCTCTCTCTCTCTCTC
>GL501517.1:3337943-3404910 GCA_000149185.1 Mayetiola destructor
AGACGAAATAGTCTCTCTCTCTCTCTCTCTCTCTCTCTCTCTCTCTCTCTTTCATTTTCCCTTTGTTAACGTTAAGCCTAGCTTAGGAGCATTTTGCAGGTGATGCAATCCGAATTATTCTCTAGTTAATTTTTTTACAGTTCCCTTTTAACATTTTAAAATCAAATCGGTAGATGATTCTATGCGGAAAATGAAATTTTAATACAACGGTGGAAAGAGAGTAGTGAAGTGTCAAGAAAATAAATAGAAATGCAATATAATTATAAATATCACGTCGCAATTTTCAATTTTAAATTCGTTAACCTCAATGTTGAAACATTTTTCGATTCGTTAATTTTTTCATCCGCTTTTTTCTTTTCTTTTTTTTTTTTGGATTGACTAAAGGTGTTCTCCGTTTTACATTCGCCCCCCGAATTATTATCATTGTTGTTTTTTATTCTCATTATATTATTATTATACAACTAGAATTTTTCCCTGGATCCTAATTGGAATCCATCAAACAGACATTAGTTAAATAAATGAGAATTTGTAAAGAAAGACGAAAAAAAAAATTAAAGAAGATGGAAATAAAAAGGAAATTTTAATATTGAAGGCGATAAGAAAAATACAGAAAGAAATAGAAATGCGTTTGATTTGTGTGTGTATGTGTGTGTGTGTGTGTGAATTGTACTCATGTGTAACCCGCTGTGCGTTTATTTAAAAAGAGAATAGTGTTTTTTTTTCTTTCGTTTGAATTTTTTTTTTTAGCAAAATCTGCGTTGTCACTTGAACGTCCGTAGATGTGGATGTGGCACAAGGTCTAATGGAAACTAGTTCAAAATATAAATACCGGAGAGTCTCGATGCGGATAAGTGCGCGGAAACGTTTCTTTGCGGATGTTTACAATCGCTAGTTTATGTAGATTTGACACTGTCGATAAAATATGTGTGTAACAACGGCTCTTTAAATTCAAATATAACCCAATGCAAAGAACATTCGACGATCTAGTTATTCGCAACATACAGACTAATCAAGTTTTTAAATTGGCCACAAATCAAGACTTGCACTCGGCCACACAGCATCATAACGCATAATATAAATGTGAAATGTGAACAGTTGGAAATCAAAATACAGCTCGACACAACACAACACTACATAACTACAATGGATCTGAATAAGTAAGGGACCTTGACCATCACCATAAGCAAAAACAACCAAAAAAAAAAAAAACTAATTCACACAATTTATATTTTACATTTTCCAGTTACAGCATCGTTTTAATGATGTTCTTCATCATTGTTCGCGGATCCGGCAAATCGATTACGGTCCATTGCAACCATTTGGAAACCAGCTATTGTCTCATTGATGAACATATTAATTTGCCAGTGGAAGATAATTTGTACATTATTCATCCGAATCGATATTTTCGGACAATTGACACAATATTGGAAATAAAACCAGCTCAACGTTCCTATATCGCATCAATTGAGTCAATTTTCGAAAATTTCCCAGAATTAGAAAAACTATTTCTATCGAATAGTTTGGCGGAAATGCCATCATTAAGTCGAACCATTTCCACATTGAAATATGCAAATTTTCGTGATAATTTTATATTGAAAGTGCCGAAAATTCGCGGTATCATCGCCCTCGAAGAATTGAATTTGAATCGAAATGCAATTCAAACGATAGACGATTACGCATTCGATGACCTTAAACACTTGCATACCATTCGTATGGATGAAAATCAATTGACCTTGATTTCGAATGTAACCTTCGCGGAGGCCAACAATTTGCGTGTCATAAGTTTAAGAAAAAATCATATAACCGAACTCCAGGATGGTTGTTTTGCATTGAAAAATCTACGTGAATTAAATATGGCCGACAATCGATTGGATGCATTGGACGACTCAATTTTTATCGGAGCCGAAAATATTAGAATTGTCAATTTTTCTCATAATCGCATAAAATTTTTCAATTTAAATGCTCTCATTCATGCGGCTCCCATTGAATTGCTCAATCTAGAGGATAATCTAATTGGTATGTTTGAAACGGCATCGATTAATTGTGCCAATGAGCTACATTTACAATTAAAACAATTAAATATGGCAAAAAACCAATTGAGTTCGGGTAATATTTTGAATGGATTGAAATGCTTTCAAAATTTAGAAATATTAAATTTAAACCGAAATGAATTTACACAAATTGAAAATGTGGTCGATTTAAAATTTTATTTTCCGCATTTGATAATTGTTTATTTGATTGATAACAAACTTAAATGTAATTGGTTGGAACAAACAATATTTGATACATCATTAATATTTACGTTGACCGGCCGAAAACGACGGAATGTTAACGATAAAAATCATTTTGTTAAAAATATTAAAGGAATTGCATGTGTTTCTTAGCAATTAATGAAATCCAATTGGAATGCATCGATTAATTTCAATTTTATGGATTTGTTGCGATCGCACCAAATGAAAAATAAATATGTGTGCTCCGCATATGACGCTCAAAATCTTCCTGTGAATCCAACGATTGAAAGCACATCGCACACGGATATATTGGCGGTATTCGATGAGCTGTAATGCTTTTTCTCTCAGCCATTTGATTATTGAAATTGTTGTATTGGCTGTGACCAGAATCCGGTGCGCGATTTGATGATGCAATGTACATCAAATTATCATGGTCGAGTAGCTGAATGCCATCGAAGAATTCATCTGTATTGTCCAATTTTAAATCGTCAATGATCGCTTCAATCACTTTATCCGGCAAAAGTTCCCACTTTTGGTTTTGTTTAAATGAATTTCCACTAATTTCAATCAATCGTTTTAAATGCTTTCTACTTCGAATGTGTCGATTCAAAATTTTCTCCGATTGAAATTGTTGTTGGCACATCGGACAATTAAATGATGATAACTCGAACGGTTGATGTGAACGATAATAATGATGCGTTGAATGTAAACGGTTCAGGAATTGGGAACAATTTCTGTAGTTTTGGAAATTATTATTTTTAAATGAAAACGCAACCCGGTTCATTCTGACTTCAGTTGCTGACAAATTCAAAATGCGTTATGACTCGATTGGATATATGGAAACGGGAAATGGGCTCTATATTTTATTTTTTTTTTTATCCACAAAACTTTTCGGATCATACTGAAAAGAATCACACGCAAACCCAAGTCAATATCACATCAGAAGCGATAAGACAAATCTTTCAATTGACATTTTATTTTGCTGATTTCAAAAATAATATTTTCTCATGCCGAATGGGAGAGCCGATGCGGTTAACCAGCACCACAAAAAAAATATATCAAAACTCAAAATTGAGAAGAAAAAACATGATTATCATAGATGGTATTTTTAATATATTTAATGAAATAAATAATATGTAATTTTCAACTGTACATCATTTGTTATTGTTTTTGTTTTAGACGAGAGTTGAATACTACGATCCGATAACGGAGTGAGTTCAATACACGATGAGAAACACTTTTTCATATTTAGCATTCATTCACAATTACAAAATGATAAGAATAAGTGCAATGGTTTCTCGCCTTGATGAGGCAACATAATGGGCAATTTATTTTGTACTTGTTCAATGAAAGTTGAACTGTTTCGGTTTGAAAGCAACAACAAAAAAAAAAAGAAAAGATTTTCATACCTGAGTTTGAACATTGCTTATTACTTTTCAAATCACTTTAGACCCTCATCAAGCTGCCATTGCTAATTAATTGACCGCTTTTGGGTGTTTCATTCGTTTTATTGCCATGTCTTGCTCATCATCACTCAACACGCAAATCATCGTTTCGTTTAAAACTTTTGATAATCATACTTTGATAACCATAGCTGTATTTACTCTTATAATTTTCACACAAATATATATTCATTATTTTTCTTTATAAAATACGAAATTTCACACCATTAAATGGTTATTATCTAATTTTTTTTTATCTGGTGATTTCCTGATGGTCGGTGAATTCAGTATCAAACGAGATATGAAACGAACTAAAACTTTCTTCTAGACTTATGAAATTAAAAAATAATTACATATTTCCATTATCAAGAAAACTGAACGAAATAAATAGATAGATTTAGGATCATGTGGCTGTGCCAGGAATAAAAGTCTTGATAGTCTAAACAATGTTTGCATGACGAGTTTACTTTACATTGACAATA
Source organism: Mayetiola destructor (assembly GCA_000149185.1). NCBI lineage: Eukaryota > Metazoa > Arthropoda > Insecta > Diptera > Cecidomyiidae > Mayetiola > Mayetiola destructor. The sequence continues at coordinate 3,342,099 of GL501517.1, forward strand.
TACATTCGGTAAATGAAGACAAACGAAAAATATTTAACTATTTGTTGTGAAATTGTAAAAGTGAGTTTGGCACGGAGACCAAAACCGTTATAGTGAAATTGAATATTATGTTGTTGTTGTTGTTGTCAAGCAGTCAGTCAAAGCATAAAATATCAGTTTTATCATTTAAGAGTCACGAGTGATCCTCCGGTGCTGTCACATCGGAAATCATATGTGATTTTGGAAAAATGTATCAAAATTGTCATGGCAACAGACTCAAAAACGAAAATACGCTATTTTTCTTCGTTCAATTGACAATTTATGTGTGACATTCATTGAGACAATGCATTCTACATTGATGGATGCTCAAAAGGCAGCCAGGCAAAGATAAAAAGCAGTTTTTTTTTTGTACATTTTGCAAAATATTTGCAGCCTTTGAAATCAGCAATCAGTTACAAACAACAATTTAAAAAAAAAAAAAGAACAAAACAATAGAAGAGAAAATAGAAAAAAAAAATAATAAATAATTCAACATTTTTATCACACTTCCTCAAACGATTTTCTGGTTTTGTGAGCTGTTACTGATGCTCTAACACAGTCTATCTCTCATATTTGTTTCATTGATGGCTGTCTTCTTCGTTTTTTTGTGTGCCATTTATGTTCGTGTATGCGATGAGCACTGTGCGATGAATGAGACTATTCTATCGTTGGATCATAGAGCCCATAGCCTTAGCTGATGATGCATTGCAAATTTGCAGCGATACAATAATAATAAGTGTAAAACGTCATTTAGACGTCATTGGGTGGCTAATGTTGATGCCGAACACTAAACAGTCTCATCTAGTTTTCCCGAATCAAAGACAGTAATTTTTGTTCTTCATATTATTTATTTCTTTTATTTTATTTGTTTTTTTTTCTTGTGTTGATGCGACATAAAGTGACTTTGACATGTTGACAGCCACATAAACTACAGACTCATATGAATTTGTATATTGTATAGTGCACATAGTACACTGTGGGCCCCGTATTAATCGTTGGCATTATGTTCACATTTCACATGTGTGTAATGTGCAAAATCAAAAATGAACCATTCTTTTGTTTTGTCATCTTGCATTGCTTGTTTTTCCCTTCATTTTATGGTTGGTTTTTCTTCTTCCTTTTTTTTTGTCAGAAATTTTCTCTCTTCTGTTCTTTTTTTCGTTTGATTTTTCTCATTTCCTTCCTTGAATTGTACAACAATGAATATAGCAGACACAAAGTGAGTTCGGTTATTGTTGAGCGAATGTCGGTGGAAAGAGGAACGCGTATCCCTTTCAATTTTCAATACAGGAATGATGATTTGCTAAATTGCATCCATTCTTTTCGATTTCGATTTGAATGTTTTTCATCTCCATCAAAACAAAAACTCATTCATTTTTCCGTTCTTTTTATATTTTCCAGTCTGCTTTTGTATTTTTGAAATTCGAACAATTTGCACTTGTTATCATTTTTGGAATTTTATATTTTTTACGCTTATAGATAAAATGTTAAAATACCTGGAAAACATGCCATTCAAATGGAAAGTCTTCAACCCTTTCGGGCGAGAATTATTACTATTCATTATTATTCGTTAAAATACAATACCAATTTGGACTCGATCCATTAAAAATGTATGAAATTCAATGGCAAATTTCCATCATATATAGAAGTCATTAACAGAACCTTGCAAAGTATACGTTCGAAATAGTGTGTTTCGTTGTACGGCTGTATTGTGTTGTTGGATCTGTATTTTATAATTATTATTATGTTGAATGAGAGTGGTGTATCATTGAGCAGTTCGTTTGCATTAAAGGGCGGATAAAAATGTTCATTTTGAATGTTGAATGTTGAACTATCGACTGAACTGTTCGAAAACTGAGTAATTTTTAAATGGATTTTCATATATCATTTTGAATTTCGTTTGAAATGTGTTGAATTGTGTTGAACTTATATAGCGATTAGAATACGGTCACCATTGAATGACTTTGCGCCTTAATTTACTTCATCAAAGATAAGATTAATGGATGGATGTATCTGTGTACAGTTTACATCGTTTACACAGTGGATCATTTCAGAAGCCATTCAGCTTCTAACCGCAAACACGATGATAATAATTTAAAATTCAAAACGAAATTAAATGTCTGTGTGCGAGCGTCAGGATTCAGCATATGTATGTGCTGTTCATTTCGCAAATATTAAGTATTAATGTTATTATTGAGCACTCAAGTTGTGAAACTTCTCGTTTTGCATTATTTTAAATTTTTTTTTTTTTTTTTTAATTAAATATTTAAGCTAATTTAATAAATATTGAGGCAAATGACTTTGCCATTTAGACTATTTAATAATAGTTAAACATCATTGTATAATGTATGAGATAAATGTACCATTTCATTTACCTAATATCTGAAAAACATCAAACGCAATTTTCAAAATTAAACTCACTTTTTGAACTAAAATTATGCTTTTGCTTTGAACTTTATTATTCTTATACATGTTGTTTCGTTAATATGCATTAAAATTTCAATGGAAGACAGTTGAATCAAGAAAATAAAAAGTTAAAATTTCCAATTTAAATTTGTTCGCAGCTCGAGTGCATTTGAACCGGCGGCGGCCATAGGATTATTTACTTGGCTTCATTGAGCACTTGATTGAATTTATCGAAAAAGATGTCGACGTGCTTTTCTTCGAATGTTAATGCTGGACGAAAACGGATTGCATTTTCACCGCAACCACCAGATTGAATACCTGTGTGAACACAAACAATTGAAAATAATACAAAATAAATACATATTCATTCTCATTCCATTTCATTCGAGACAAACCTTTTTGTTTTAAACGATTGATAATGTCATCACGGAGCTCAGGCGAAGCACAATTGATCGCTAAAAATGTACCACGTCCACGTGTCGAATTCAACAATGTTGGATATTTATTTTGTGCTTGAATCAAACCATTTTTCAATTTATCACCAATGCGTATTACATTGTCCAACAATGAATCCCGTTTAATAATATTCAAAATTGTTTCCAATAGCAATAATTTGCCAGGATCACCCATCCATGTATTAAATACACGATACGCTTGTGCTGGTTTAAAACTTTCCGAATGATAATAGCCGCCCAATTGCATTTTTTTACTGAATGTCACAATGTCGGGTGATGAATCTAAATTAAAATGTTCATGACACCACAATTTACCCGTTGGACCGCCACCCGTTTGTACTTCATCGATGAGCAATGCAACACCATGCTTTTTCCCAATGCGTTGTAATTGTTGAAAGAATTCGGGTGATGCTTCATTGTCACCACCTTCGCTTTGAATTGGTTCCACAATGATTCCGGCCACATAGCGTCCCTTTTTATTAAATTTCACAATTAATTCCTCAACTTCGGCCAAGCAACGTTCATCTTCGGCCCGATTTTCACGGACATTCTCTTCCAATGGATACTTGTATTGGGGAAATGGTGCTATTGGCCAATCAAATGATGGTACATCAATTTTATGAATGTATTTGGAATGTGTTGTTGATAGAGCGCCCAATGTACGTCCATGAAATGCACCTTTGAATGATAAAATGCATAAATCAGGCGAACCGGGCGCTGAATTGATCATGCATGATTCTTGTTCAGCTTGACTGAATGATACATTTTCACCGCGTTGATTTTTGCGATACCTGTTAATGGGCAATAATATTTATTAGTTTTTTTTTCACGTTTCAATGATTCCAATTCGAATTCGGATGGCGTACCAGATGAATATATTTTTCATAGCATTCTCATTTGAACAGGATCCGCACATCATTGTTGTTATTTGATTCAATCCCTTTGGGGCGACTGACATGAAAATCGATTGTAATCGTTGTGGCCAATCTTCACCCGGAAAAACACCCAAAGCCGGACGATTTACCAAAGCTAACGAGATACGTATTTTCTGTTACACAATAATTTGACATAAAATTGATCATGAAATTTCTACTTGCTTTTCAAATTCTCCGGCGAAGTGAACACATTCAACAATTCTGGATGATTGTAGCCCAATGGAACCGATGATATTTGTGTATAAATGTCAAGCAAAACATTTCCATCGACATCAACTAAATAGTTTCCTTGTGATTTATTGTAATCAGCAAATAGCTGTACGGATCCTGCATTCTGGTATTGGGAGACAAAAGAAAAACACATATTAAATTAGACCAGTTTTGTAATTCGATGCAGTGGAATAACAACTAATGACAATGCGCATATTCTTTCATATTCGATTGATAGTAACGAGCAACGTTTTATTTATTATTATTATGAGTTTAGGTGCAACGGCAAACTGTGGTCTTTACCATCAATTGTTCGTCTGTTCAATGAGAGATCAGCGCTTATGCTAACCATTTGAATTGATTTAATTGAAGTAAATTGAGCACAAAACCGAATAACAAATATTTCAATTCATCGGACGCTGCATTTTAGTTTTTTCAATTTTTCATCCATGCCGGGTTTCATCAATTTACATTCAATTCATGCATTAATTTATTCGATTCGACTTTGTTCGAATGTTTCTTTATGTTTTTTTCTTTTTTTTTCAAATCGAAAATGAAGTAGTTTTTTTCCTGTTCAATGCCAAAAAAAAAACACTTTGTTATTTGATTTGACATTCATAACCATAAACTTTATCAGCATTTGATTGTCATAAGAAAAGTGGCCACTTATGCGCATGCCGATAAAACATTCCTTCTTTTCAATATCATTGACAACTGACATGTTTTTTTTTCTTTATAGCTCGCTTTGTATTCTTATCTTTGAAATTAATACTCGAAATCGAATCGGGAAATTACATAACACGAGAATAGAACACGAATCTTACCTGCAATGCATTCAATTGTTTGAGCAATGATTTGGATTTTGGGCCAGGAATTTCCGTTTTCACCGATGGTCCATCATATGGTTCAGCTATGGCTCCGTAATTTCGACTCACTAAAATCCAAATATTCAATCATTGTTTAGGAATATTCCATTCGAAAAAGAAAAATCTAATCATCTCTGTTAAAATGCATTTATTGAATGGTTAAAACTTACAAATTCGTTGAGGCAAACGATTAACAATTGTGCGAAGAGTTTGTACGTTCATTATTTTTATCGATTATTCACACCGACACTACCGAAATGTAGGTAAACGCGAATCCTTTCAGTTCAAAATGCGAAAGAAAATTTAAATTTTACACTGAACACTGAAGAAAAAACAAAAATTCAGCTAAACACTGGACGCTCAATCAATTCACTGAAGACTTTTCTATCAATTCGATTCGTTTTGGTTTATGATGTTTTTCTGTTTTACTATTTTCTTCTTTTCTGTATTCTTGTTTGCGTACACTTGAATGTTTGTTTGCTTGCGTTCGAAATGAATGAAAAAAAAAAAAACAACAAATAGATTGTTTATCTCAGTGACACGGGATAAACACAATATGTGTCAATGTGTTTGTGCTTAACTATGATATTTTTCGATTTAGAATCCACTTAACGCCAGCAATGCGGACACAAACAATATAATGAGATTCAGTCTCTCAAATTTTCAGAACTAAACGAAGAATCGCACAGTTATTGGAGGCAAACCAACATTTAGAAGCGAAAAATGGACCGAGAGAGAGAGAGAGACAGGGAGAGAGAAAAATGATGAGAATTATGTCAAATATATTGGATATTCAGCTCATGCGCAATACAAATGTGTATTCACTAATAATGTGGCTATGGACACTTGTTGGGCATTTTCGAGATGAATATCATTTGTTGTGCTCTGTGTCGTGTTGTTCGATTCTGTTTTATTTTTTGTTTTTTTTTTCGTTTTTTATTTATTATTATTATTTTATGTTTATGTATAATTTTCTGGTTTTTCTTTGCTGCTCATGAAATGAATTCGTTCTCTTTTTTCAACATTTTTTGAATTTAATGGGCAATAATCAGTGTTGATTTGTGACATTTTATTCATGCAAGCGGTCAAAATGCATGACAACAATCAACGATAATATCTAAATATTAAGATGATACCAAAAACACTTATGATACCGAATGACGATATGGTGTGGTGATATGAAACAGAATACATTTGGAATGATTTATTTGTAATTTTCCGAACAATTTGTAGTAGCGTCATCTCTATAATAATCAAACTTGCAAATGATGAAATCATTTCGTATGAATCGAACGACGGTATCTCATTGATTGGGTTCGAACCAAAAATGCAACAAACAAAATAGTGCGCTTAGCACCAATCTTCATCACCAGCACCAATCCATTTTCACACAATATGCTGTTCAATCTGATTTCGGCTGAGAGAGAGAGAGAAATTCGGCAATGCAAACGAAACTAATTCCCGAAAATGTAAACAAACCACGCATGCTTCGACGTTTGATGGTTAGTTACAAAGATGGCACTGAAACGATAGCATGAAATAAAAGCTATTTAATGTTTCGTACCGATGATCACGATATTCAATTAAAAAGAGAAGAAATAATTTCCATATCGCAAAAATTTAATCGCAAATGACAAAACGCAAATTATAATAAAAAGAGAAAACAAGTTCTCATTTGCTGATATGCACGTACATCGACCAACCATACATTGTCTCCACCACAAATGACATAAAACCAGATTGTTAAAAATATCCAAAAGCGTTGCAGTCTTCGGTCCAATGCAACATATCTATATACATATATGCACTGCATTTTGCCGGATTCCTTCGAAATCTGCAACACACTTCAAGTCAATTTCATATTTTAAATTTTTCGAAACGTTTGATTGTTTCAATTGGTGTACGGGGCTTATCGCATTGCTGATAAGATCGACATAATTCATGAGATTTGTTGGGATTTAGGGAATTCACCGATAAGAAAACCGAGGATAATTGGTTACTTAAGATAACGATTGGCATTAGAATTGAACGATTTAGTAATTCATATGCACTGAAACACACACACACACACGCACACACAAAGAGACTGTGTTTTGAAGGTCTTCTGTCGGCTATGAAGTTCAAAGCGAAATTGTATAAATTGAATGGTATCGGATGTTGTTGTTTTATGCACGTGCCAACTGCATCACGGCCGATGCATCCGAATAAATGAGCCAACAATATAGTTCGTTCACATCAATCGCATTCGTAGAAGCAAAGAAAAAAGAAGAAGAAGAAGATTTCTATCGTCGGGCATCGTGCATCTGATTGTTATTCCATATTCGATTCAATTTGCATTTTTATGGTTCCGGCTTGTCGTTTGCGTTTTTTTTTTATTTTTTTTTTTATTTTTGTCTCTTCTACTTCTCTGAATGGCAAATAGTTTGGCAATGAATCAAATTTTTATTGTTTCAGATGCGAAGCTATCAAGTGAAATGTAGAAAGGAAACCAGTTTTAATTCCACTTAATTTGTATCATTTGAAATAGTTTAAAATGATTGTAAAAGAGATTTCAAACATTTATTGTATATTCTGGGCGGCCCATGCAGGGGCTTTTAGCTTCTAAACTAGGATATCGTTCAATGAACCTTTCATTTCTCATTAAATTATTTATTATTGGTTATGGAAGTGTGGGAGTCAAGAATTATTATGAGCATGAAACATATATAATTTTTCTTTTGCGTCCGAATCGAGCGTTCAATTTAAGTTTCCCAAAGTTTCAACTTTGACATTTTCATATTTTTTTTTTTAGATCCAATTAGCGAATTTAATTAGATTCGTTTTTGTTGATTGCAAAACGGAATCCATCAAATACGATTCAAACGTTCAATCGTTTGGTCGCTAAATCTTCATATCGTTAGTTAATCGATTTTTTCACATTTCAAGGCCTTATTTGAATCAATGAACAAACCACAAAATGCCACTAATTAAAATTGTGTTTGCCTTTCTTCATTAGCATTCACAAATGAACGAAACATTGTAAAGTAATTATAAATACACACAATTTTATTATTCAAAAATGGTAAATTTTCTCACGCAAACCATCAAGCATTGCTTATCGAATGATTTTTATTGTTGTTTGTTTGATTTACCGCGAAATAAATATAATCAAATTTTTCATTTTGGTTGATGATTGTTCAACACATCAAAGTGAAATTTCACCGTAAACGGTCAAACGAACGCTATTTAAAGTCCACACATTATCAATCAGTTTATTTAGTTTAAAACCGAAACCGAAAACTTCCTCTATTTCTTTGTTGGTTCATTTCAAATTGAATAACAAAAGACATAGTGGGCGTAAGTGAACAAAGTTCATTTCATTCATTTTTTTTTTCGTTTCGAGGAAGAATGGATGGAAAAAAAAAGAAACTAAACCAAAAACCAATTTTTATTTTTGTTTTTTAATGGTCCCTGTGCTGATTGAATGTTCGGAATCCGAAGTGAAACGTTTATTTTGCATTAAAAATTGCCAAGTACTTGGCCTGACACGCAATGCTATTATAAATAATGCCGTTTACAACCAAAGCCATAATATAATTTATAATTCATAAAACAAATACAGTATAAAGTTGCATTTGCTCTCGCGGTATGTTAAACCTTTGATAAATAAGCCGACAAATGTAATCAATTATTACTGTAATGATTGATTGAATGAATTTTTATGTATTAATTTGAATTGCTATGTTGGCGATGTTGATGGTTGATGGTTAAAATGCTGACATAACAAGTATCTAATTAATTTGTTCCCACATCATTATTTGACTTCTTTCTGATTTTATTATGAGATTTGATTGATTCGAAAGTTTTTTCCTATGATTTATTTTTTTTTTTCAAATTGTATGCGTTGAGATCGAAAAGAGCAAAAATGTTTGAAGAATATTCGGCTCGTTTAGTGGTAAATGTTTAAAGACGAAACTTTATTCTGAGACCGCAAATACTTTAACCACATTAAAAGATAATCCTGCAGTTAGTTTTCACATTTCAGACTCTTCACAAAGAAATATCCAATTTCTCGCTAAATGCAACTAGTTCTGGCCGACGAAAATCCATTTATGATTACCTATGAATGAGAACTTGACATAAAACGGTAGAAAAGTAGTTGAAATACAGATATTTCATGTGTTAATATTTTCACCGTGAATTTGACACTTTTCCGTCATAGCCTTAATAAATGTCTCAAATGAAAACTGTATGTAAGATGATATTCGATACAGTGTTAGCTCAGAAGGAAATAGCAAAATCGATTTTCGTCAAAAGTTGATTTTATTGATCGGTGAAACAACATTTTCCTTGCCTTTTTTTTCTGCTTATTTGTTCGCGTCAAACCAATTTCATTGGACATTTGGACCAGTTGAACGAGGTTCATAGGCGAAATGAAACCCATACAAATGTGCATCGCAATCATAAAATAGTGAGCATTTAATCCTTTTCGTCGACTTGAGAAGTCTGATAGGATTGTGTGGCATGAATCGTGAATGAAATTTTAGAGCGAGAAAAAAAACTGAGAATGATTACTACTTACGTATGCAAAATATAAAACACCATTTTCATAAAATAAAGACGAAAAATGAATGAAGAAAAAAAGGAAAAATAATTGAAAGAGTGAATCCTTTTATATTCGTTGCTGATCTACGTTGCGTTTTGAGCGTTCAGATATGAAATCGTAAAAGTTGTCGATGAACATAATAATATCTGTTCACATTCGTTACACGGACTGGATGAATCGAACGGAAAGCACAAGTTTGTCAGAATGAAAAGAAAAGAAAAATGCACTGAAAAATGATTTCGGTAAAAGAGGAAAATTTAAGCTGCTTAAAAATTAAATTTCGAATTTTGAAAGATTTCTCATGCTGGCATTTTGATATAACAATAAGAATATTTGCCTGAATAGATAAGGCGCAAAGACGTAAAAGAATTAATAATGCGATATAAAACCATTTTATATATTTTGTGAGTGTGAGGGTATCTGAAACGCGAAGATCAACAAACACATCGGTGATTCAGCATTTAATGCAACTTTTTTTTTCTCCATATTTCATTGATAGATGAAACATATATTATTAAGTTGTTGAGCTTCAACAAAAATAGACCCGAATGAACGTTGAATCTAAGAAGAAAAACTAAGAAGAGAGTTAAATTTGCAACAATGGATGAACAAAAATGAAAAGAACAAACTCGCATCTCATCTATTGTCATAGTATTCGCACTCGAAATATTTGAATTAATGTAATTTTCGAAATTTCTCTGCATTTTTCTGAACTGACGTTCTATGGTCGAGATGTGCGAGAGATTTGCACAAATCAAAACGGAAAAAAAGAATAAAACTATTAATCATTCGCAGCAAATTCTTCGAATGGAAACATTTTTGAGCGATAGAATTTGGTGAATGTATTGAATCGATCATTTATCGAAATTGAATCCATTTCAATGCATTTAAACAACGCAATTGCTGAACTGCAAAAGATAGCAAAATAAGAAATAAGAAATAAGAAATAGATATACACATGAACATTTTCAGATCAAAATGGATGGAAAGCACAATCAAATATGTTTATCTCTGCTGCAGATGAATGATGTCTTTGATTCTGAAAATCGAATGTTTATTTACTCATCGGAAAATGGGAGCCCGTTCGGTTGATTTTGAACGAAATTCACGCAGTTGAAAATTTCATTTTGTAATCAATAACAATCGACTATATCGGCAGCAATTTCGATGTTTAACCCTCTCCGCCCCCCAAAATGGTATTTTCATTCCAAGCTACACTAAAATTGTGCACATAAAGAGTACATCCATTGATCGACATCCAAATGAATTGGCAAATTTCAAATGAATTACATTCGTCTTAATGGAATCAATTATATGCTTCCGATCAAAAGCAATTCATCTTTGTTTGTTTTAGTTATTCATTGGAATTTTAATTTTTTTTTTCTGCTAAACAACTGTAACAACGGCAAAGAGTCTCAATCCAAATAAGATAAAGTAAGCATTTATTCGACGATCTCGATTCGATTCAAGTTCATTTTATTTAAAATCGTTCATCTTCCAAAAAGAAAATATTTTCCGTCGGTACTTCAGGCAAAGGACAACACAATAAATGCTACAAAAACATGATTCGCTATTTTTCTCAGCTTTCGATTCTCAGCTTTCGACATACACAACATATAAATTTGTGTGTGCATTGTGTACAATGTACAGTGTACAGTGTGTAAATTGAACATTCCATGGATGATTGTGTGGTAAGTCTGATTAAACCGGCCATACACGGCAATGATAGCAATTCGAATGATTTTGATCTTTTTTCCATGTTTATATTTGTTTTTTTCTCTTCTTAGATTATTTATTGTGTTCATTTATAGTTCGAAAGATTTGATTGAAAGATATTCATAAATTGATTCATTAGCTCGAATAATGTCATCTATAGTCAATCTCCGGTAGCTAGTCCGTCGATTGAAGATTATGTGTTTTTTTATGTTATTTCAATTGATATGAAAAAAAAAAAAGAAGAAAAACAATCTGGATGGAATTAAAGTCGCAAAATATTGTTTGTTTTGTGTATTTGCTTTGGCTTAAGACGAACAGCTAACAGCCACCACCATTAAAGCGATTCATTAAAATTATCACAAAGCAACAACGATTTGATCGAAACAGTAATTAATTATGATTGGAGTTTGTTTGCAGCAAATATTGAGGTATGAATTTGGTTTATTGCTTTTCGGGGTCCAAAATCATTCATAGCTCCCGTTGCTATTTACTGTAGGCATTTCGATAAGCCAACATTAGCCAAACTTTTATTTTGTTGTTTATTGTTCGTTTGCTATTTGCGGCATAATATTTTTTTTTTAATTCATCATTTGGTTTGGTGCTTGATCTAATGAAATTTATCGTGCATTTTGCACGAGTCAAAAACCCGTTTCGACTAATTGCTTTGGATTTGGATCTGATTCCATTGCAAAATTGCAAAACTAAGAACCAAGATAATAATAATAATAATTGCAAAGAAGAATCATTGCGTGCCGCGGTTGGTGTACATAAATTTGATACGAAATACAATATTTTTCTTCGTTTCAATTAAAATACGCAAATTCTTGAAATATACGAAAAATCTTCCTATATTACATTGGAATCACAAAGTGATCACAAATTTCAGTAAAATAAATGGAAAATGAGCAGAAGAAGGGGGATGCCAAATAAAACCGTCATATAAAATAAACCATTCTAAATGTTCGAAAATAATAATGATAATGATAATCAATGAAAAAAAAAAAAAGGAAATTGTATGTAAAATGGTACCGGGTATGCGATACTTTGCAGATCATAGCACACAGAATGCAGAAGCGCTTGCAATTCTAAATTGAATATACTTTATTATAATGAAATGAAAAGAGAAATTCAATACTGAAAATAATATAATTTATTCACTGGATTCATTCGATTTGCATCTGTTGGCAACGGTTAAAAATGCCAACATACTGACGTCGATGATGATGAAAAAACCTTCATTAAAATTCGAATCCACTCAAATCGCATGTGAAATTCGATCCAATCACCAATCACTAATATGCATACGAAAAAATAACCGTTTCCAAGATTCTATTTCATTTAAATTTTTTCATTAAATCGATGCGAAAGATTCTCTCTTCGACTTCGGCCATCGCATCAAAATGCTTAGATATAAAGAAACAGAATGCTGTGAACAGAATATATAATTAAAGACTTGTTTTTTGGCCGATGCTATGTCGGATGTGCCTCTGTTTATTCGTTTTCTTCGTTTCGTTTGTCATTGGAAGCTTTTTTGAATGGTCCATCTAATTGCAAAATATTCAGAAATATAACAAATGATGAGCTTGATTCGATTATTCCAAAGAAAAAGAAAAAAAAAATTCTTTTGAAAAACCAAAAAATGTTCAAAACCCATGAATCCCATCAAGGCCGCGATAGCAGCTACAGAAAATAATAACCGATTGTTCGACCAGCACATCACACATAACACATATGCAAATACATCTGAATACACACATAAACACATTCGTGAATAAATATAAATCGCTAACATCACGTCGATAAATAAAAAAATGTTCCGTGTAAACATTGTAATTACAAAAATGGCAATTAATTTTGTTTGCTTTATTTATTGGTTGGCGTATCAATGGAATGATAGAAATGCTGACATTCAATTCAAAATGAAAGAGATATTATTTTTATTTTTTTTCTCATTTATTTGAAAGCGTTTCTTTGCATTTGTTCGAAGGCAAGAATCCCAACAACATACGATACGGGCTACCATTTTTCTCTTTTGCTAAGAGAAATAAGGCCGTCAATGTGTCAGAACATTGAATGCTATACAAATCAATTGAATGTATAATATATGTAAGTATATAATATTGATTATAGACATTATCAATGTGAATACTAAATACGGAATGCAATCATTGTACCTTTGATATTAATGAAGAGGAAATTAATTAAAAATCCACAATTATTTACATAAAAGAGGCGAAACAGTGAAAAAAAAAAATATATGTGTGATTCACATCACAAAAATTGCCTTTTAATTTAAACGAACCCAACGATCAACGACATTCATAGCCAATGTTTGCCACCATTCATTGCATTGTGGATGACGAATTGAGCCATGGACAATGGACGGACACACGATATACGAATGTGACTGTGTGTCTGAGACTTTTTAATTATATAGTGCATATGCATGGGTCCATTTGTTTCGGAATTGGCGACCATCAATATACAGAGGCTCGTTTTTATTATATAAAATTTAATCATATTTTTTTCTTCTTTCTTCATTTATTTAGTGTATTACTTTCTAAATAAATAATGGCAAATGCATACACTATACACGATACACCATTGACTTCAAGTCAAGTGCTTATCGTTTGGCTTTGTATAATGCCATAAAATTGTAAAATTGCTGAATCATTGATAATTATGATTTGCAACATTGTTAGACTTGTTGGTGAAATCGGTACACCAACCAATCAGGTTATCCATTAATCGAATATGTGCATTTCATGAATATTAGTACCGTTTGCAAGATGCCGAACACCATCGGTCGATGTTCACAGCACATAATCGAAGATAAAATTAGATGAATCTTAAAATATGTCTTTCGTTTTATCAATATTGCAATTTATGTTAAGATTTTCAAAATGAAAGATTGTAACCATTGGAACATTGGAACAGCGGCTCACATCAAAATGAAAACTATACAATTCATAAGCATTAAACACAACTCCTGAATTACGTTCATTTATTATTATATATATTATTATAGAATGATAGAGAGAGAGAGAGAAAGAGATTGGCACAATGATTGAAATCAATTTACGCTTTCTCAACCGATTTCGATTGATTATCGCTTATTATTATTATTATAGCAACATTATTGCACGTATTTACCTTGCAACGCATGAAGTCAATTGATATGAAATGTGAATGGTAAAATTTGCTTGTTTTACACTCTGGAACACAACGTTTTTGCATTTCTACGTATTCTCATTATGTTTTTGTACGGAATTATAATATGAATCAGTGGCATATACGATGCACATTACACCATGCCACCATGCATGGTTAACTGAGAATATCAGTAGATATTTCATTGACGACAATTTAACATTCATATTAAGAACCAAAATCAAATAAATATAAATATATCAGATTGAAGTTGAGCTGAAATTGAATTCGAGTGCTCAAGAAATTCGGCTTTCATATTTGTACAACTCTTTTTCACTTCTCACCATAGTCAGCCTTCCTGAGCAGATCTACAGTGCATAGATTTTAACACAACGAAAAACCCTTTTTGGCATCCGAAAAGGTGAAAAAATCTCAGGATTCTTTGAACACTTCAATGGATTGTGGATTGAAAGAATCAAAAGATCCGATGTATTGGAATGATGAATATGTTATTAAATTGTCTAAACCTTGTCATTTTATCGAAGTTTCCGGTCCATAGACAATAATGTTATGCAGTTGCTGGGCTCCTGGAACTCTTATTTGCATTTCGTCATTTAAATGAAGTAGAAAATCTACACATGATTTTCGCATGAAACAAGTATCAAAATACAGAACAATAATAGTGTCAATCCATTTCCCAAATGCGAAAGTCTTGTATGGAAAGAAAAAAAAATGGGAAAACAACTCAAGAGTATAGACGAGAAAAACATTTTCGAAGATTCGCATTTGCATTTGCATGTGCCTTGTGTGCATGTTGCATCGTCGGTCGAATGGTTGACAACAAAATGTTCCAATAAGAAATTACTAACTCTAAATTCAACATCTCAATGCTGTTGATATCATTCTATTTTTTTTTTTTTTTTTGGAAAATCAACTAACCAGCAAATAAGGATCAGATGTTGTGCAAACGTAAATGCGATACAATTTATCATTATTTATTCATTCAATATTTTATTTTTCATTTCATTCAAAATGTAAATTTCGAAAAAGAAAGAAGACGAAAAAACTCAGCGATTGCATGTCAGTTGAGCAATGTTGTTTGGTTTTATTTTTTGATTGTCTCCATTCTGTAGTTAGGCTTGAGGTTCCCGGCAATCTTAAAATTGACAATAACGAGTAACCACATCCATTGCACATGCAAAACACAAAACACACAAGCCTCAAATGAATTTACACAATTTTAAGTTTTCAGTTTTCAAGCGCATTGAACTGATATGAGTTGCCATTCGAATGCATTTTCGGAATTCATTTTGATTTTGAATTTATCGTTCTTCGAAACGTGATCTTAATTTCAAAATCAAATGACTGACGGAGCAAACTGTTGTTTTTTTTTGTCTTTTTGTGGTCAATTGATTGAATGATTTTAACGAACATTTATTGAAAACGATTTGTGGTCGGTGATTTTTTCGAATTTCAAATTTCCAAAACCGAAATGCAAAACAAAAACGTTCGCATATTCTGTGAAAATTTCGTTTCGATTACTAGTTGCCATAAAATCGATTTGGTATGCGCTTGATGTGTATGCAATGTTATGCACGTAATTACATTTTAACATGAAACACAATCTCTTTAGCGCATTTTTTTTTCCTTTCATTGGTGTGCGAAAATCGAATATGTGTTCGTCACACAGTCTTCGGTATCTTCTTTTGATTATCGTTGATTTCATGAGAATCGTTGAACAAAACCACACATCATGCATATGCATCTATGAATAGAATAAAAAGAATCAAGCCGAAAAGGCTGTAAAGGATCGAAGAAAATGGAAAGATAGAGAAATAGAAGATAACAACAGCGGTAGCATTACACAACGGATTCGCATGAATAAATCTCTCCAGTAAAATGTGAAATGTGCATTGTTCAAAAAGCAATCATTGCAATCCACCTGAATATCAAATGATAATAATCAATTCACGTAAAACTTAATGTTTTGGAATTGGATCCAGCCACTTATGTACAGAATTATCGCTCTAAATTAAAATTTGAATTCAGATCACAAAAACATTGGCCTAAAAAAAAAATACGAAAGTGAAACACAAAATACAATTTTTTTTTTCTCCTTTTCGTATTAGATATTTATATCAATCATATTAATATGTCTTTTTGTTCGAATAGTTTTTAATGATTTTTTCTTCATTTTTCAGCCCTCAATAAGGCTATGCTGTATACTATACAGTGTACAGGTTGACTTTCAAAACGTTAACGGCAAATGATGGAGTCTATGAAAATCAAAGCAAAAACTATTCAATTGTTCCGTTTGTTTTTCAAACATACTTGAAATTCAACTCTGCATCTGCAATTTGCGCAATGCACAAAATTTTGATGAATTTTACAATTTTCGGTATGGATATGGACAATGTACATCATTCTCAGATTCGAAACGTATTCGATGATATATTGCTTGTTCAGACATATAAACTGTATTGAAAATTGGGAGGCAAGAGAACAAAGGAGACTAAGGGTCAAATCATTAAATTTTTGGAAACATTTGAAACGTTGGTGCTTTTGGCTAATATTTGTTGTTGATCATCAAACAGCCCCATATATCCTTATTTGATTCTCATTTTCTATTGATTACATTTCGGCCAAACATTCGGCTAATATATACAATAAATGTGATGCGGGAGGGTGCACAAGTGTCATTTCGAAAACGATCCGTTTTCAATGCCTCAAATCACAAACGTAAACATTTCCGGAAATTGAATCAGTTTTGCATTGGTTGGCCAAACTTTGTGTTAAGTATTTTATAATGGAAAATAGAAAATTGTCTATCGATTATTATTTATTTAGGGACGACTTCGATACATACTACATATACACTGTGTCCAAATTTAACCAATGACAGTTGCCGTTCAATTGAATATTCATTCGGTTCAAAGCAAAGCCATCATTCCACAAAACTCAAGCCGCGCAACAACTGATATGATTTGTTTTTTTCGATTGATATTGATTTTTGGAAATTGATGTGAAAAATGTGTTCTTTTACACAAACACACACAAAAAAAAAGACAAAATATTGGTGAGAATTTCACTGCGACTGATGGTTGGTATTTGGAAATGGCTACTCAAAGAAATGAAAGCAAAAAAAAAAATCCAAACGAACAATAATAAAATTAAATGATGCCGTGACTGAAGCAATGGTACATAATTATTTATCGAAATCTGATTGGTTTATTATGTTTTTTCTCATGTTTCACTGAAAATCCATAGAAATTGTCCACCATTGACCGAATAACGGCAATTTTGTGAATGCTTTACCATTCGATATTCAATATTCAATGAATATGAATTCAATTTTCGCTCAGGAAACGAAATCTGATTCGAATGACAGTGCGAACGTTGCTGTATTTCCTGGTAATTCATTGTAATCGAGATGCATTGACAACAATGAAAATTGAGTTTCGCTCATGCAAAAAAAAATGACTAGCGTTAACATTTTCGGGAAAATTGTTATCATTCGCTCGATCTTTGTCCGCAAGGGATGTTCGTTAACTGAAAATCAGATTTGTGTGATATTCAATATACATCAGACAATCAATTGGCTAGTGGTAGCCGTCTATCATTTCAAAAAAAAAAAAAAATACAATTTTGTCAATATTTATCCATTCAATTGCATGGGGTTTTTTTTTTGGTCCAGTTGTTCAAACATATGGAAATCGTTTGATTGGCATGTCACACAATAGTTATAATTTTGATTTTTCTACTCTTTTTCTGTGCGCTGATGAGACCCCTGACCCCTTTGCCAGTTAATCGATTCATTTGTTTTTATTGAAAATAAGTTTCTCATCCAAAATTGAATTAGCCTGGCCAACGCCTAGCACAATCCGTAATTCTTCGAGAATTAGCAATCTTTTATTTCGAAAATCCAATTGGGTCACGATAAACATGTGCTGTAATCGAATCTTCTTTGCTTTTGTTCACAAAAATTGATTAAGACATTGGTCAAGCTGACCGTGAAGCCGACGTTTTTACTCCATACATGTGTTTATTGATAATGAAACATTCTCGATTGAAAGTTACAATTCTTCTTTTATCGTGTGTGTGTGTGTGTGTGTGTGTGTGTGTGCCATTGGCAGTTCGATTTATTTGGTAAAAGCAAAGTTCTAATGGAAAATGTAATCAATATTACAAACATTGTCGTGACATCAAATGACATGAAACTGGCCCAAAAGTATATCGCTAACCATGAAAATCGCTTTGATTGTGGCCAAGTTAGGCAATTCGATTATAATTGATAGTAGTCGATCGTGCTCCACACGATGTGAAATTCCATTAATTGATTTTATTTATTGCTCTTTTTATTGCATCGTATCACATTTTATCGTATCGCATGTATGATAATAATGAAAAACCGAACAGATGAACAAATATTGATTTATTAATGAACAAAGTTTGATTAATATTATTTTTATTATTGTTCAATTTTATTAGTTCACTTTGATTTCAAAGTTGAAACAAATAAAAATAATTAAAATAAATTTGAAATTTATTTTGCAACATGTGCATACGTGAATGAGTCGTTCGGTCTTATAGCATGTGGATTTTCTTTCATCAAATTGTAACAAAAACCATTGACAAAATGAGCAAAGAAATCGTTTGGCTGGAATGTTTCCAATGGAAAAGTACTCGACATCGTTTTTTGCTCATTTCATTAGCTGGCATTGAGTGTTTTTCTCGATTTGAATTCTCGGTCTATCCTTGTCGTACGCATGATTGTTATTAAAACGGATATGCTCGAATAGCATGACTATGATGCCGGTTTTGTGTATTGTTTTGTTTTTCATTGAAGTAGTATGAATATGCGAGGCCTATGGAAAAGAACGCAATCAAAACGCACACCCAACGAAATGAAACGAAATCAAAAACTTTTATGCTTGAAAAATGGAAATTATTTTCAATTTCAGTACTTTATTTGGATCGTTTTTCTTTTTTTCTCATGCTCCGAATTCGGGAATGTTGAATATAATGAAATTGTAAATGATGTTACGGCACCGACAATACGAAGATTAATTATTCCTCGAAAAACTTGTTTACAGCTTAATAAATCCTCGATACTCGTTTACTCTTGTCATTTAATCGATGGATGAAACATTATCAATTTCATTGAGAAATTCGAGAGAAACCTTAAATCTTAATTAATGCCGCAATTCGATGATGATAATAAAGTATTTTCGACACGGTTTAGTGAATTCCATTTTTTTCCTTCTTTTTCTTCTTCTTCTTCTTCTTCTCTGCCTCGCTTCGAATTTCCATCAATGTTTTCGTTTGAATCATTCGACTCTGGCATTGCTGTGGTAAACTATTGAATTTCATGCGACCCCTCATCATCATTGGGAATAATGTTTGTGCAACAGAATCAAAAATGCAGCTTCACATCGAATGTATACATTTTATTTAAAACGGTCTACACAACAACGAACATGAAACGTTGTTCAATTGTTGTTGGATTTGTTTTGGACAAAACAGAGGGATATGTATTTGGCTCATTCCATTCAGTTAAACATCAGAATATTTACGACACTATTAGAAAAATTGCTAGCGCATTTAAATAAATGAATTGTTGACAATCGAAAATCAGTGAAAATGTATGGGGCCTGGTGCCGACTGGAATACCGAGCAGCAAGCAACAACTAACGACAACCCAAAATGAAACTGGAGAAGGGGAAAAACGATGCCAAAGATTATTATATGACGGAAGAAAAAAAAACAACAAAATTTCGTTACACACAGTAATTTATAATAAAATTATCAGTTAGTGAGTCATACAGCGAGACACCCTCACATCAACCAACCAACCAACCATTCTACTATCTTTTTTAGGATGTTCACTGTTTATAACAAATGCATTGGTCGTTTCTTTTTGACTTTTATTGTTCAGCCTTTTGTATTCAATCTTGGCATTAGACATTAGAAGCGAATCATTTTCCTTAACATTAATGCACACTGCACGCTCATTCTCCTGCTTATGTTTTCTTTTTCTCATTCTGTGTCTGTTGTTATGGCCGAAACAATTGTTATAGTTTATTTACGATTTTCGTCATCTCTCAAGCAAGTTTATCGGATGGATTTCAGCGATGGAAATCACGTTAATCGTTCTTTCGATGGGAAATTGATTGTAACGATGTATACAAAATGAATGCGGAGATTTGCCTGCGATTCTCAATTTTTGTTGTTGTTTTCTTTTCATTTTACTTTAATGTATTACTTATTCTTTGGCATTGAACAAAAAGTCCATTGGTCATGGTGCACACTTGAAATATGTCATATGTATCTTCAATCAATTCATGCGAATGCATGAAATGAAATCTTTGTTAATGTGCGTGCGTTCTGAATCATAAACAATAAATTCAGCTGCAATGGTTTGAAGTTTGAATCCATAATTTCGAGTCAGACAACGGAAATTACAGACTGCAACCATTTCTGATATGTGTGTGTATGTGTGTGTGTTTAGGAGTTAAAAAATTGAATATATATTCAATGTAAACAATGAATGAAAACACACAAACGAACTGTACACACAGTTCACACTCCACACCAATCGAATTGAATATTTTAGAAAGAATAAATAAAAATAAAGAAAGAATACGAATCTGCGTTGAAAGCACCATAAATTGCCTTGAAACACATGAACAACGATAAAGAGTAGTAAACCAGCAAGCCATCAACAACAATTGAAAACCCCAAATCGAAAATTCATTGCAAATCGGAATGGATACGATTGTCAATTCGTCTCGATGAAAACTGTGTATTGTGTACGACCGATTCCGGTGCTGTCTTCAGAGCAATTTTTCGTTTTTGTTTTTGGTTGTCGGTGGTGAATACTTGATGCATGTGGAAATTGTAGAAAATGATGGAAAAGTGCAATTGTGTATTGTTTCCGGCACGGATAAACCACACTGACTTATTGTTACCAATTCAAATTGAATGGATATGTTCAAAAATGACGGAAGAGCAAAGTGCATGAGCACGTGATGATAATGATACGAAAGATGCAAATCGTTTCGTGTATCTGTTTTTGATTTTTTTGGGTTATAAATTAAGTGTGTGAATGTGTATGTGGCTATTTATTCTGATTGAATGTAATTTTGAATGAATGTGAATGATTTTTCAATGGCGAAACGAATCGATTCGATGCTTGGCATTTATCAAACAATTTATTTTGTACAGAGTTTTGAGTCATCCAAATATTGTCTGTACAGTTGTTTAGGCATTATCATTTGTGCAGGCAGCAGGCACAGATGTTAGGCCAACATTGAACTCTTGAAAACAATTTCAAATTAGAAGTTTGAGCCGTTCCTCAAACAACTAAGCTTATTTTTTATATTCTACGCATTATTATTATCATTGAATTTTTAATAGAATTGTACCGTGGACATGGAAATTGTTTAAAACATGCTTTCCCCGCTTCAGTTTGCAGCCAACAATAATACTAATGTTATGGGGATATCGTGCAGTTTGAATTCGATCGCTTTTTTTTGTTACCGTTAGGTTTATGTAATCGCTATTCGAATATTGTTGATTAATATTTATGAATTGTGACTAGAGCCAACGCGGTGTATGTTATAGCGTCTGTCTGTCTGTGTGCATGTGTGTGTGTGCTGCGGTGCGTGAGTCTTTGAATTTCAATCTACCGCTCAATTTTATACTTTTTAGCATGCTGCATATAAATGTGTTGGAAACGTCAGAGATCGCACCAACCATAAAGAGGAAAAAGGACGAAAAATAGTCATCGGAACTATTTTCAATAAATTGAGTGGAAGAAGCACGGTCACAATCATATATTTAAATAAAACAAAACATTTCAAATCGTAGACCATTTTTTGGTTCATTACATTTTCATTCTGATTTTAAATCCTGTCCATCAATCGATGTCATTCTGCTTTTCAAAGCAATTATATCGTCAATGATTCATTTATGTGAATCGAGCGTGTATTCCGGTGCCGATAACAATCGATTGTAATATTGATAAATATTTGATGATTTTCAATTTCCATTTGAGTTTGTTTTGTCTTTTGAAAATGGAAAAATAAAATAAAAACTTTTTGAAATTGTAGAGGCCTTTAATTTCGGAGCATGATTGCAAATTTTGATATTTGATTATATGGATATGGAATTGGAAAATGGAGTGGGGGGCAATGTACTATATAAAATGTGTGGAACGACGGAGAGAATTCACATAAATAATATGATGGGAAGGATTTTAATGTACATTGTTGTTTCTTGTTCAATAAATTCGATTTCATTTTGAGTATTTAATAATCGTTTCCATGATTTGAGCAACAACGTATATTTTACCATAATCATCGTGTCATTATTTTCTATTTTGAATAAGAAACAACATCACTCACAATTTATAAACCAACGAATGATTTGCTGTAAATGCAAAAAAGCTGAACGGAAAACATGAAGACAAAAAAAAAGTAAATAAAGGAATTCTTATTTGCCAAAATCACCTGCCGGCAACCAAATTTTGTAATTTCCATTTATAAATGGAATTAAGCGGGCAACGCTCCGCACAAGTAAATGGACAACGAGATATTTTTATGAAGTGAAGAATCATTTATTCATAACACGAAAATAAAACCGGTTATTGACACATTATGCAGGCAATGACTGCACAGTGCAGAGTAATCATCCATCATTTGATGCACATAGCGTGTCCACACATACACATTCGTTCAATATTCTCGATCTTCGCAAAAAATCTCCAGAAAATACAATTTCGGGATAAATCCGAGAGAAAAATGGAACAAGTAAAAATTGGAACGAAAGGAGAAAAAGAGAATGCACAAAATCTTGATTGCAACAGTTTGAAGTCCATTTGGCTGGAACATCACTGACGATAGTGCGCAATAAGCAGCAAACAAAACAGATGTGTTGAAATTATTATTTTTATTTTGATTCGTCATTCGGTTCAGAATCTGTTGAGCGAACTCGTTACGGAGTCAGCGATTCTTTTGAAATGAAAGCATAAAGTGAATTATGACGAATAAATGAAACTCAATAGAATGGACTGCGTGCAATGTTATTGTACGATGGGCAAAATAAAATAAGAAAAGCACCGAATAATTGGTGGTCATGAGCCACAGTCAGTGAGATGAACGATGAACGTATGTAGCTGAATACCGAATAAATTTGATTGTAATGTATTGCATGTAATTATGTTTCCACTGTGAGTGGTGAGCACAGAGCCCACTAATTACAGCATTTAATGTGTATGCGTGCATGGAATCGATTTTTTGCAAAACCCCTTTTTCTTTCATTTTCAGACAAACTGAAGCAATTACGATTCGGGAATCATGTATCTCTTTGCAGCATTTGGCCGTTTATAAATTACTCTATGAATCCTTAGGCATTAGGCATTTTCAATTTGTTGGAATCTCTTAGCTGAGCCAAATCCATATTTAGTCTTTCATGGAATCAATCAATGTCACGACGAGAGATTTTTTTCCATGCTCGATTTTTAACACATACATTTTTATTATCAATCGCATGGGAGTGTTGATTAAGACTTTTCACATTATTATAATAAGAATGATACAATCGACATCAATAACAAATGATTTCGTTTTTCATAATAACAAATAACTCATACCTTGAAATCGGGGGAACATTGAATAAATGGGTTGAACAGTCGTCAGAAAAGAGAATGTTTTGATTTTGTTTTTTTTTTTTTTAAAGAAAAATAAACAATATCTCTCATTTATGAAAATGTTAAGAAAGAAATGTAATTGATTTAATCGATTGAAATCAGTTGACATCGTGCATCCAAACGGAAAGTATCATATTCGGGTGGTTACAAAGTAATTTGATAAGAAAAAGAAATATGAGCTCTAGCAGTGAAAGTTCAAGTGAGGGCTCATCGACAGCATCATCGGTTTCATCGAACACTGGCAGTGAAAATGTTGAAGCTGATATTTTTGCTGCGAATCGTAACAACACAACTGTGGTAAGGCCAAACTCAAATTGTATTCAAACGATGGAACAAAGAAAATGTGGAAATTCCAGAGTTTTTAGAGTTTTATTTGTCCAATTTCAGCGGATGGTACCGGTGCGTCGACGAAAGAATGCCAAACCAAAAAACCGTGAGCATGTTTTAAATGAAATTCGAAAATTACAATCAACAACCGATCTATTGATTCCACGTGCTCCATTTTTACGAGTTGTTCGCGAAATATTACATAAATATACTCCAGATGGTCGAATTGCACGACAGGCCGTTGAAGCACTACGTGAATCATCCGAAATGTTGGCGGTCCAATTGTTTGAAGATGCATTGTTTTGTGCACTGCACGCCCGTCGCATTACAGTGATGCCACGAGATTTCCATTTGGTTCATGTTTTAAAACCAATCGATTGAATGCCATTAAAACGGACCCCATCAAAACCGTGCCATTAATTTACAAATTGATTGTTTCGTTTAATAAAATGATAAACTCGACAAATACAATGAAAAATTTACTAAACTCGTCATTCAGTTCTTAATTGATAGCATACAATACAAGGGCCAGGAATAATGCTGTGGTAGGTATTCAATATTCCATTCACTGATTCATTTGTTCTTGCATTTAATCTGATTTTGTGTTCGGTTTTTTTTGTTCTGTGTTGCTGTCTATGTTGCGATAAGTCTTGGAAAATATTAAACGTTAGCAAAATATATAACAAAGTAACGCCTGTCATCACATACAAAAAAAGAAAAAAAGAAAAAAATGAACTCTAATCATATCCACAATCACATCATAATAATATTGGAAAGGCATTCATTGTGTCCGTGTGCATCGCACGTCAATTTAACAATAAACTACTTTGAACGCTCAAATACTCAATAACAAACAATGGATCGAGAAAATTAATTTGATCACATCGTTTCGATTAAAATGATATTTAACGATTTTTTTTTTTTTTTGCTATTGTTTATTGGTCGGATGTGACCAACCTTCTTCCCACTTTCATCACGGATAGACCATATTTCTTGTGTGAACGTTCTTTGTTATCTATTTCGTGTGTGGTTAAAAGTTATCTTTCTCTTTTCCTCTCGAATTTGCCCCGTTGCTATGCCATCCGAGTCAATCGTATCGGTTCGCTTCAGGGACAAAGTTCAACAGCAGCTAACTAACAAATGGTTCAACCATTCTGTATTGAGCATGTATATCACATCACAGATTCTCTTCCATAGTTTTTTTTTTTCAATTTCCAAACGCTTTCCCCTTCGCTAATATCACTTTGGTTGGCGTTGTTATTTTTTCCTGGTTTAATTTTTCTATTTTTGTGTTTTCTGTGGTCAATGTCAGAGTTTCATTCAATCGTCCAAACATTTCGCACATGACAATGGCCGAGTTAAGTGCATCCGAATGGGTTATCGACGAAATGCATCACACAGACAAAGTTTCAATCTTCTTTGTCTTTCGTTCGATCAACAGGAACCGACAAAGTCAATGAATTTTTTTCTCTTTTACTCTCTTCCCATTTGCTTTCCAGTTTTCATATTCATTCATGTTCAATTCAACTATTTGTAGCTCGGTTAGTAGCTTCTTATTCAACGCAAGTTCAAATCTTTTATTCGATCTTCGGCTAAAGTTATCTTTTGTGTGATTCTCAACATTGCATTTCATGTATTTTATCCGGCAGACTATATACATATACATTGTATACTGTATACAGCATTGTGCATTCACAAGTTAGCATTTGTATTTGCGTCGTAAACATAATTCGTCGTAAAATTGTCATGATGAACTTTGTATGCGTTTTTCATACGAGATTTCGTAAAAGAACTGAATATGAGAAATGGGTGAATGGCGTTGTTAGTGTCATCAAATGCCCTCAAAGAAAAAATCACAATCTGTAGCGATGGAAACAAAGAAGTGGAGGAGCCAACGAGTGAGGCACAGACAAATGAAAACAATGAAAAGAAAATTCAAGCAAGTAAAATGTGCATTGTGCATTATGCACATTACATTAGATCCATAAGCAACAAGCAATTTTCAATACGAAATTTTAAGATTCTTTCATTTTATGCAATTGGAAAATGTGTAGCGAATATGGAACATTAGCCAATAAACTATGCGGTTCCGTTTACGGACAAAAGGATTGGGAAAAAACAAACGGATATCCGAAGAATTGGCGCGTTGAGCATTTCATATCAAGATTTTTCCTGCTTATAGTTTTAGCTCTGCAGATACGTATTCTGAAGGTTTGATAAAGCACGCGTCTTACATATTCCCAATACAATGTTTGTACATTTTTCTTGTGGTGTCACTTTAAGTGCATGGCTTCCTTTTTATTCTGCTATTTTCGTATCGGATGCATGTTCGTTGTTGGTTGCCATTTGTTTATTGTTTTCATTCATTCGAATCACCCATTTTTCTATGTTGCGATGCTTCATTGAACGCTCCACGATTGCATAATGGAAATATATTACCATTGCCTTTTTCTTTCGACTACTTTTTCTCCCCCTTTTTACTCGCTCTCTCTCTCTTTTACCAAAATTTAGTTCTCAATTTGACTGTTTTGTCTATTACTTTGTATTATTATTCTACGGATAGATTAAGCGCGTACACTGATTTTTATATCTTTCGTTTATAGTCTCGTTTATTTGCGCATTCTGATTTTTATTTTTGAGAACACATCCTGGATATTCTATATCCGCATATTGGATGCATATTGCACGAACCGTGCAACATAAGATGAATCATGTGTATGTGTGGATTGGATGCCATTGAAATCAATGTATACGTTTACATTTATTTTCTTCTTTTCCTTCAAATTCTTAGTCTGCTTATACAAAGGCCAAACGTAGTTAACGGGACACATGTCGATAAATATGAACGTGTATGCTTTTGTTATAATTGAGTTTGTTTATGCCATGAATTCATTCACAAAATGTCAACAATCAACCGAAAAATATAATCAATATATGCCCATACGCTGTAGGCCAACCTGAATGGTTGTTCTGTTCAGCTTCATTCGGTTTTGCTTCTGCCAACGATACATTGAAACGATTTGACAGTGATTTTTGCTCAATGTATACGTTTACATTTATTTTCTTCTTTTCCTTCAAATTCTTAGTCTGCTTATACAAAGGCCAAACGTAGTTAACGGGACACATGTCGATAAATATGAACGTGTATGCTTTTGTTATAATTGAGTTTGTTTATGCCATGAATTCATTCACAAAATGTCAACAATCAACCGAAAAATATAATCAATATATGCCCATACGCTGTAGGCCAACCTGAATGGTTGTTCTGTTCAGCTTCATTCGGTTTTGCTTCTGCCAACGATACATTGAAACGATTTGACAGTGATTTTTGCTAAGCAAGTGTGTGCTGTTCGTGCATTACTTATTGATATCTTGAGAAAATAAAATCTTGAAATTGCATCCGAAATTATAAGCGAATTATAAGCAATTCACAAATGGCCACCGGTTCCAGTGTCTGAAAGAAAAATATATCAAATTACATTATTGATAAATAAATAATAATAAGTGGACACAGATTCGGCGGTAGATTCGGTAGTCGATACACAAACAAGTATTTCATTCAATTTTTATTTGGCTGACAAAAAAAAAAGGAGTGATAAAGAGAAAAATTATCAAATAAAAAACCTTTTTCGAAAAATCGATGTTTCATGCTCATACCGAACAATGTCACTGTGATTCACATTAACAACTCACGAATGTGACAATCGAAAAGGAACAACGAATGAACTAAAGTCAACAAAGAGTACAGTCTCTTTAATGACAATACTGTGCTGAATGCATTCAAAAATAAAAATGATTGCGATATGCGACGATCGGGTACAAATGCATTCAACATCATTTAAATTGCTTTGCTTCGTCTGTATTGTACATTAAACATTTGCGAATGCAAAAGAAAATCACATTTTTTTTCTGCTCTCAAATAAAAATAAACACAAACAAAACCCAAATACTTATTGTTGTTTTTTTTTTCATTCCGACATTCATTCATTTGTTCTTGTTTTAGTCGGTCATTGTTCTTTTCGTTCTCGGCATTTAACTGAATGCAAACAAAAATGCGCACACACACACACACACACACGCGATATTCCTTCAATATTCAATTGTTTGTGGCCTTAATGGAAAATGTACAATAAATGTATGCATTTGAATGGATTTACTTTGATTTAAACATTAAAAAAGGGAGAGCACATCATTCGCGGTGATGAGCATATCAAACTGATTTGTAATGCACTTGAAAATCCACTACATTATTATTGATAATAATAATAATATGAAATATGAAATGCATGACAGACTGAACATTCAATTCAAAACAAAATCATTTCAATTTGCTTGTGATTGTTGAGCGATTTTACATTATTTTGTGCATAAATCAGATCTATCGAAACCAGATAAAATAATTGAAAATTGCATGCTGCGCATATCTTATTCTTGGATCGTTTAATGCCAACAAATGCAAAAACAAATATTTCATTAACAGATGTTCAGCTGAGATTCTTTTGTTTGTGGCATAGTTTGCAATCATCTTTTCGCTTTTTCGTCTAATTCAAATATTTGAAATGTCATGTAGATTTTTGTTTGAATATCAATTTCAAAATGAAAATGATCTATGCATTTCCATTGAATTCAAGGAACAATTCACGGTACAATCAACGAATTGACCGAATGCTTTTGACTGTAAATTTATTGATTCCATTTATCGTTATTGTTGACGTAATGAGTTGAACTCAACTCAAATCGGCAATTGTCATTGGAATTGAGATTCATTTTTCAATGCGTATCATCTTTCACCAGTCCTCACCGATTGACGAAATCAATGAAACGAAACTCTCAATATATTAGATAGAGACAATCCAAACAAATTAACAAAAAATAAATTATGTAACATTTTCCTGCTCATGTTTCATGTCGAAACCGAATATTAATAGAGATGAATCGTTTCAGCGTGTAATTTCGGTGGGTTGATTAACTCACTTTTAATAAACTAATAACCATTCTTGATGATGATGGATCGATTTGTTTCGTTCTTGTATACAAGTATTTATTCTAATCAAAATCGAAAACATGGTTTCAACATTTCACAGCATTCATCACATGGTTGATTTTGGGTGATAATTATTATTATATTTCTTTTGCTGTATTATTCTAGAGTTGCGGTTCACATCAAACATCCAAAAACAAATATCAAAACGCATTTTGTTGACACTGATCGATGCAGAGAGCGATTACAATTTTCGTTCGTTAAGTGAGTAAATTGTGTGTCTGCTGTGACATTGTGGCAAAAGAAACGAATAAATGGGAATTTTGATGCAAGTACGAGATGAAAATGATTTTCAGATTGATATGTCAACAGTTACAAAGGTCATCGACTGTTAATTTGTAGATTGAAAATCGTTTTTCACCTTTTCAATTAGTTAAACTATTTCTGCACTAGCAAACAAAATGTTTAGCACCAAAAATAATTTCGATTTCGAAACACAATAGTTAATCATTGTCATGCATTTTATTGGGTAATAACATTTTTGTAAAAGAAAATTCGCTTCGATATTGTTGGCTGGAATTTTTTCGAAAACTCTTAAATTAAAAAGAAAACTCTCTACAAAAGAATTAATACCAAATAGAACGCCCATCTGAAACAATACAAAACGAAACAGTACAAAGCACACAGAAGCAAAATATTAAAAACAAAGAAGACAAAAAAGTGAATGGATCCACCGAAAATAACAATACGGTGTAGCAGTGGACGAAAATCCAAAACAATTCATATTCGATGATAAATTGCAAAAGTTTAGTCGTTGAATTCAAACAAGCCTTTTGCATGGAAATACACAGCAAGAGCGAGAGAGAGAGAGAACAAAAAAAAGAACGAACTTTCGTTTTTCAACGCAAACAAGATACACAAGTTTTCTATCTGTACAATGTCAAATAAATAGCAAAACAATACAAAATATTGTTGGAAAATGAAAACGGTTTTGGTTTTGGACGTAACACATTCATATAAATATAAAAATGAATATAATAACGGCGGTTTAGATGAATGCACACAGCATACTCCTGTTATTGTAATTGTTTGTACGCGAAATTGATGGAAATCGAAAACAATGCAAACACTTACACAGACACACACATATTTGCGATCAAAGTATTTGGGGAAGAATTTTCAGTCGCAACAAAGCAAAATGAAATGTTTCTGTTCAATTTGGTTTTTGTGAATGTGTTGGCTCTCTTTTTTTTTTCATCCGGTCGTTATGATGATCATCGCATATCTGATGTTCGGTGTTGGCCTCCCAACGAATTTATTTGAATTGCTGGTTGGCGTTGAAAAAGGCCATTCATTGATGCATCGAATATGATAAAAACTACGATGACATTAATGTTTACCAACTCGAACGATATAGGCACAAACGGGGTATACAATGTGCAGTTAATGCTCACCCCAAATCAAATATATCAATTTTGGCTTCTGTTGTTTTCATAAAAAAAAAAAAATCTCCAGAATTATAAAAAAAACGGCAAAAATTTCATTGTTAAAGCGTCACCAGCTTTTTAATAATTTCATAATTTATAGGATTTTTTTTGTTGCTTTGTTCGCGCTAACTGTTCTCTGTCGTGAAGCATTCACTCCTTCATCCATGCTTCGAAACTGAAAATTTCCCATCACAGATCACCAGCACTAATAAAATAATTTTTTCTTTCTATTCCTCCTTAGAATTTAAATTGGATCCATTGGCCTATGAGGCAAAAAAAAAAACATGCGAAAAATCTTAAATCAAGTGAATATTGAACATGTTTTATGCTTAGATATTATAATTGAATTAGCCATTCACAAATGAGAAATTTATCGATTTGAAAATTTGTTCGGAACAACAAATAATTGAAAATCAAAAACTCATTCGCTGAATTTATGCACCTAAATGTAATTTGGCACTTTCGCATCAAATTTGTATTGCCAAATCATTTCAAAACTTTCTTCAAATACAATCGTTGAAATAATTGTATTGAAAATGAGCTGAAAATGTCCTCAATTCTCAATTCTCGTACATGAGGAATGGCAAAATATTTGAAAATTGAAAAAGTTTTATTGGAAAAATTTACATAAATCACCTTTGGTGAGGTGAACAAAAGCAAATATACATATACATATATATACATATATGGAATTTAGATTGTTGTTTATGCACTGTGCAAAACCAAAGTTTTGTATTCGACATTATTTAATTCAATTGAAGTTGGCAACAAGTGAATTCGAAATTTGTCGAAACTCATTCTGTACAAATCATCAAGTGGAATAGAATTGATTGGAAAATAGATTGATAAATTGTCAATCTTTTGTGGCTTGTCGTTAAGGCGTTTTAATCATAGCAAATTTTCATGTTCGAAATTGGGATTGATTTAATACATATATTTGAAAACATCCAGATGTTTGGAGAAAACAATTATCGCTCGACCATTGAATACTTTTTGCGGAAAACTTTTCGATAAATTGCACATTTATAAGTGTGGGCTCTTCAAATACTCGCGACAATTTTCCCAAAATAACCATTTTTATGGAGCTGAATTTTTCCATTGTCTGAAAAGCACGAATAAATTCAAGCGCTGCTCATAATAATCACTTTATTTTTTTTTTGATTGTGGAATAAATGCCAAAATTTTTTCGTAGCCAGGGAAATATTTTAACAATCGCACCGGGGCACAGCTATAACAAAAAACTGAATCACATTTTTGTCTCTTTTTTCCATTCGTTCGTAACATTGTGTCATAATATGTCTGTATGCTCGAGTGTGTGCACGTGCAGTAGTTGCATACTATGCATCGTTTTTTAAATTTTGAATTTATAAAAATATCCCACTGTTTTCCTCTTTTCGGTTGGTTTTTTACGCTCCCTATTGCCGTGGTTGATTCGTTCTAATGTCGCATCGCTTGTACATTGTCATGCAGTTTGGCACGTAATTGTGGTTGGAGGTACAAATATTTTCAAACGGGTTTCGTTTTCTCAATGAAAAAAACGAAATGACTGGTAAAATCGACCAACTCAAGCATACCACATATCTTTTTTTGAACATGTTACAGTCGAACGCATCAACATCTTTTCATATTTTGTGAATATCTTGAATCAATTTTTCCAACGAAAATACAATTATAACTCTTCGGCCATATGTTTACTCTTTCGTTTTGGGTTTTTGTTTTTTTGTATTTCATGCTATGCTAAATAAATCATATTTTATTTTTCAATTTCTCAACATTGGCTTTTTTCTTTCACGGTTTGTGTTGTTGTTGTGTCTCCACTTGGTTCAAGGGATTAGAGATG
Organism: Mayetiola destructor; assembly: GCA_000149185.1. NCBI lineage: Eukaryota > Metazoa > Arthropoda > Insecta > Diptera > Cecidomyiidae > Mayetiola > Mayetiola destructor. The sequence continues at coordinate 3,374,784 of GL501517.1, forward strand.
GCAAGAGATTTCGTCGATTCGGTTATGTAATTCAATTGTTGTTGAATTTTGGAGCTTTTGCTTTAGAGCAGCAGGACATAAATCATTGGTGTTACATTCATTCCAATTAAATGGCACACATTTATATCGGTTTTATTTTCAGATTGTCGGCACCATTGCTATTGCCATTACGTATATATCATTTGCATTTTCATCTTCATTTGAAAATCGACAACGCAAAAATGAAGGGCGTCGATTGAATATTTGGAACTTTTGATTGTATTCTACACTTCAATTTCAAAAAATTCAATTTCATCCACTTAACCGCGATATTTCATATACCGAATCAAATACACAAGCCATCCAAACCGGAAACAACGGTTGGAAAAGCTGCAAAGAATAGAGCAAACGATTGGAACAAAAATTGTTAGGCAATTTTTTCTTTTCATTTGTCTTCGTTGAATATTGTTCAATGCCACAGAAATTCAGATTCTGGAAATAGTTTCGGAACAATGCCAAACCAATAAATTTTCGGCCAAATGCCAAGGATATGTGTGTGTGTGTGCTCTTTTCATGCATATTCGCAATGATCGTTGCACGAACAATATTGATACTTGGTATCTGCCTTTAGCCTAACGATAGAGAAAATGAACACAAACAACATTTTCTCGGCAATCAAACTGAACAAAAAAAAAAACATAACCAGATCCTCAACATCTCGCTTACGCATCCGACTAACATGAAAAATAATTGATAATGTTATTCGTAAATTTTTATTCACTTCACTGAATTTTATGGATTGCTTTGCTGTCGCCGTTACCGAAACGATTTCCGCGAATTTTTTCGTCTCTTAGTTTGTTTTTTTTTTTTTGATGTTCTCCTTCTTCATCATCATTTGTACAGTCCTTACAATATACAAGAACGTTTGTCTTTTCTGAAGGTTCCCGTTTTTTGCGTAACTCGAACCCGTTAAACGGAAACGTTTTTTTCTTTTCTTTCTCTTTCATTGTCGTCTGTCATGCAGATGATGCAGGAGCAAACCGTTCAACAAATTATGTGAAACAAAATTCGAGCAAAAAAAAAAGGGGAAAACGAATCATTTGTTAACTATTTTGCCGACAAATAATCATAATGCATCGAGCAATGAACATTTAACATTTAGCATTTGTTCACCATGCAAAAGATGTCTTCCTGTTCAAATATGAAATACTGAACATTGGGCACAATATTTCATCCTTGAATGTTAAGAGAGCAAAATTGTTCTTTGATATATTTTTTTCTTTCTTTTCATTTTATTTATTTTGTTTTAAGTTTTTAGTTATAAATATGATTAAAATTTTCCGGATCCATAATTCAAATTCGGTGGCCAAGTCGAATAATATATTCGACGGTACATACATATAGTGCACAGTGCACAGTGCACAGTACACAATGTACAGTTTACTCAACTGAATATTTTCTTGTTGTTTTGCTATGATATTTTGAGCTCTCAGCCATTGAGCAGAGAGATAATAAACCGAAATAATCGGGTGCAAAATGTAAAAATATGCATTGCATGAACTTCAAAATGTTTACTGAATCCATTGTATTAAATTATCTGGAATGGGGACCATGCTCGCCATAGATGTGAATATTTTCATAGATCGCAAAATACTTCCGAACGATTCGTAGTAAGTTGTTAGCTCAAATGATTGCCCAAACGCAACAAAAATGACTGACTTTAATTTACAGTAATTCAAATAACCAATCTCCGAAAGAACTTTTCTCATTTGTGTTCACCAATTGATTTTGGCAAGCGAAAATGGTACATTCAGAAAGATCATATTCAGCAGTCACAAAACATGAAAATAGATCAATTGCTGTGGATTTTGCGAAGCTGTTACGTAATTTACCTACATTTTCCAAATAATTATCATAAATAACGTATGACCATAAATTGAACGGTTTCTATTGTTGTTGATGTTGTTGTTGTTGCTATCATGGTTGACTATTCGTAAACAAAGTGATCCACATATTGCACATAGCACATCCTACTCACAAATTAGCTCTATCTATTGTTGATTGTGATAATTGGGCCGACATTGCAAAACCACATTCATAAACGTCTCATTCCAATTACAATTTCAATTTATACTAATTAGGTTATTAGTTATGTAATGATATTTTTTCATCATAATTCCATTTCAATTCGGTCGCCGAATTTAATTTTCGTATGGGAAATAAATTGCATCATCGGCTGAATTAAATGAGTGATTCTTTTTTCTTTTTTTTTCATTTATAATGAGCTTAAACTACAGGAAGTCTTTGATCGCTAGTTTTTCATTTTGATGAATGCTCCAAATTCACTTCAATTCACAACCATTAAGACAATTTTCATTCTCCGAAACGTTTTTTTCCATTTTGTTTTCTTCTCCATGTCATTGTTGGCGTTTGTTTATAATGTACAATTTATTGCGCGTTCAAACAATTATCCAAAAGAGACTTGAATTCGTTGGACTGTAAATAAATTGCAATCAATCTGATAAATCTCTTGCTGGTTCATTGTTTTCCTATTTTTTTTTCTTTTCGATTTGCGAACCAAACATAATGGAACGGCACACCGAATCTAAACAAATGAATGAAAACATTATTTTTTCCGTTTTTGACTTTTTAACAATGCATTTCAAAATAAATTGTGAACAGTGCGTGCATTCGATATGAAATCAAAATAAATATGAAAATCAAACTGAAAATAATGTGATATGTATTGCCTTTCAACAACAACAACAACAACAACAACAAAAATGGCTTTCCATATAATTGAAGTTCATTTTCCATTTTTTGTTTTGTTTTTTTTTGTTACGTTTTTTTTTTATTTTCGCATTGCATTGTAATGATGCAATAGAACGAAAACAGCGACAATGCGCAATTGTTCGGCTGTTCGGGTGCACTCTGTCGCTTCATTTGAATTCACTGTTTCATTTTCAATCTTTTGCTCTCATGTCATTCAAATTTTTCTCTTCATCTGCTTTTAATGACTGCAATTTGTGTGAAATGTAACGTGTGTATGTTGTTCATGGCACGTGTCCTGTTCACTTTGTATTCGTTGTCAAGAATATCAATTCATAGCTTAAAAAGAGAATATCGTTTGCAAATTGTATATTCAGAATGTCTAGTGACAGCGTTGACAGTCAAACATATAAATGCTGTGTGTTGTGCAATGGATGTCACATTTGATGATGAAGTTCCACCATCAGAGAGATTCATCAGTGATTTACCATTCATGTAATGCGCTCTACATAATGTTTGAATATTTGTATTTGAATTTGTGTGTGCGTTGTATGTGTGGCCAAAATGGGGGGAGAGAAAAACTAAAAAACAAAAATGGAACATGGAAAAACAATGCAACAGCATGTGTTATATCATGAACGAAAATTATTACATTTTGGTGTTTTTGACGAATAATGAGCCCATACATCATTGACAGCCGTGATTGGATCCAATATGGTTTTTGATGTCCTTATCTCTCTCTCTCTCTGTATGTCATTGTTCCTTTTTGCGGCAATGTTTCCCATTAAAATACGATACGGTTTGTACACTGTTTTGATGAGAACATGATGTTGATTTCCTTCTTTGCCAGGTCCATTTGCAGGTTAGTTGACACGCTTAAATAGTGCTGTCGTTGCCCAAAATCAAGTCTTTTTTCCGTTGACATTTGAGTGAACAGTAGATTTATGAGATCGGCCAGCAGACTTACCCATACACAGACAAAAAGATATCCACCAAATGGATTCCTTGTGTCGTGTTACTTGAGATGAACGCAGTTTTTATTAATATTTACATACGGCTCTTTCATCTAATACTTCATACGCCAATAAAATGGCATTTCTTGTGACAATCGATGAAGGGCAATGTAATGAAATATGCATTTATGAAACTCTGTAAAATCGGAGTGAAAACGTCACAGTGATTCACTCGAGATGTGATTCATTTCCATGCATTCGGCTGTATTCGGTATTCAATAGATCATCTATAGAACAACAACGCAATCGCATATAATAAGAGCAAAAAATCTATAATCACGATAATATGTCCTTTTGCATCAAACATTAAAGAACAAAGAAAACGGGGGCCTCTTCATTCTGCAACCAGGTCTTTTGTTCGTTCCGAGAAAAAGAACGACCAAAAGAAATTCGAAATAAAGTCGAATAAAATGCTCGATTTCGTTTCTTACAAGTTGAAATGATTATGATTTATAATCGCAAACAAATTCGGTAGTATCCAGTGTCTGGCTTCATTCTCCTTTCCGATATTGTTCATTTCATTTTGTTTGATGCACATCAATTCACTACCATCATCATCATCACCACCACCATGTGATAATAACAAAATCAAATTGGATTCTTTTTCCATGAATTTTCGATCAAAGGGATTTCACACATTCGACACAAGCAACTGGATTTGTTTCGTGTTTTAAACAATTTTCCCGAGAATTTGGAATTCGGAACCGTGAACGGAATGCACCCTGTCAAGAGTGAATCAGATGGGCGAAATGAAATTAGCTTTTAATCAAAATTCCTTTGATCACTGCTTAAAAATGAAACTACTTGAAGTCATTTCATTCTTTCACCCCGAAATAAACATTATTATTCACACGCATTGAATTCGATTGAGTGAAGAGTATGGCTTCCGAAAGATAATAATAATAATTCAACAGCAGTCAGCAGCCGAAATAGTACTAAGATGGAGAGGCAAATTGTCGTTTCATGTTTAATTTCGTTTTCGTCAAGTACTCTCGTCTCTCTCATTGGCACAGGCTACAAATAAATTTGATACATTTTTCACCCTGATTATTTTCACAATGCAACAACGTACACTCACACACACACACACAATCTGATTAACGAACGGTTCGGACCGAACGTGATAAATCTATATAATAATTAAATTGATGCCTCAAGTGTTATTGTGAACGATTTGTTGAAAAAAGTTTCAATTTTATCGGACACATTTTATCTGTGACTGATAAATTATAATAATAACTGACCAAAGTGAATATTCGAAACAAAATGGAACCGATTATTATGATTTTTTTAATAACGAATGAGCCGGTGAATAGCATTGACTCGCTCATTATGTTCAAATTATTCACCAGAAAATTTACAATCAGAATATTGAACCGTATACACAGACACGATATACAATGTGCAGCTTACAGCACATCACAAAGGTTTCTATTATCCTTCGTCTGGCATATTGAATGTGGTGCAAACAATACTCGGTCTTTCAATACAGTATATAGTATATACATTAAGGATGTTGTATGCCGATTTCAATTAAGCCAATCAATTAGTTGAACGTTTTGCGAATCGAAACGAATTGAATGTATCGATGCAATACCAATCCAAATGAAAATTGGATTGCATAGTGTTTGCTATTCGGTAATGGCAACTAAATAAGTGTGTTGAGAATTTAAGTATTGGGAATCGCTTAGTAACATAATTTTCTGGTGTCCACTATAAGTTGAATGCCTAATTGAACGAATCGAATAGCTGTTTCCATATGAATACGTACGTATATATGTATTTATTCATATATTATATATATATATATTGTTATTCACCGCCATCAATGGCCGTTCAAGAGCAAAGAAACAATTTAAAGATGTCACGAACGCTTGTACGTTATACTTTGGATGTATACCGTACGTACGCGTATACGCACCTCTGTCAACTCAAAAAGTTTAAGCACTTTGTGAAATGAGGAGAAACCCATTTGTTCTGTTTTGCATTAAATGACATTTGACATCTCGTCTTTATTAGATGTTTTGGAATAGTCTATTATTTCATTTACATTAAATTTTTTTTGGACTACAAATTGAAATGATCATTTTATTGAACTGATTCTGCTTTAAAATAGCTTGGAAGCTAGCCTTCTGTTTTTTCTGCAGGATAGTATTCTCCGATGATTTTCCTGGAATAGACATAATTTTATATTCTCGAAGATTATAAATTTTTCTTTAAATCATAAGTGCTTTTACTCGTCATAACTTTGAAGAATAATCCAAAGTTCCGCTTCTTCATCTGACATTTTTTCGTATCTACATAAAATTCAAAAATTCAGATTTTAAATGAATCTTATACGGAATAAAACGATGCAATGAAATAACTTACTCATTCTGCAATCGCTCGATTTCAGTTCTCCTTTGACATGAAAAAATGCAAAAATTTAATCAAAACAAAAAACAAAACAAAAAAAATTTATATGAAAAAACATGATTTCAAATTTCTAAGATATATTTACTTTTCCTCTCCATATTTTTTTGATTTATTCATGTGAGCAAGAAATTCAATGGTTTTTCCCGCCTCAAGAATCGCTTTGAAATTTCGCAAGATTTCACCTCTATGTATGAAGATTCTGACCAGTTGAGAAACATGTGAAAAAAACTCTTATTTCTGTTATTGTCTCCGTGAGTCAATTGTTACCCAAGTGGTCATGGTTTAACAGCGTTCGGTAAACGTCAGGTAAGTTGCCGGTACGGCATGTCGTATCACGCGTTTCTCTAACCTCTTCTTTCTTTTTTTTACTTATTTACTTCTCCATCGCGGATGTGCGGTGAACTTGCGATTCGAAAGGATATGAAGAGAAATGGGTAATACGAGGCGCCGTACGGAAAACTCACCTAACGTTTATCGAACGCTGTTAAACCACCTGCGTAGTTACTTACGCGCAGTTAATTTTTTCGACACTATTCAATAGAAAAAGCAATATTGTAAATTTCATCAAATGAAAAATAAAACGAAACTATAATTTTCAACAATGGACTTACTAAAATTTGCATGTTTTATCCAGTGATTCATAAGCATGATACGGTGTGTTTCTTTGATCGTGTCCTAATGCCCGTCTAAATGTGTTCCATGTCAATAAAAGTGATTAAACAAATTATCAGAAAATATTAAATGATTGCAAAATCTTACCCTGTTTCAAAATATTTTAGACACAAAAGTTTGAAATCATGCTTTACTTCATTCAAACGATCAATTTGAAAATAAACATTGGTGTTCGGTGGATAGGCTTTTCTGTCTACTTCCTGAGCCCTAAGAAAATCGACAAATTGGTTTAACTCCATTCGTATTCTTCAATATATCGTTCTCTAACTCACAAAGCTATGAATCCATTAAAACGATCCTTGATGCTGAAAATTGAAAATCGAATTCAATTCAAACTTGTATAAACACAAAGATCGATGTAAACTTGATATTATTACAGCACATAGTCTCGTGGTGGTGGAGTCTTCGACTTTTCTTCTGCATCGCTTGGTTTTTCTCCTGGATAGTAATCCCCAAGGATTCCCCTGGAATAAGTCCGTGATCAATAACTATCTAATTAAATTTGCAACTGCATCTGGTGCTTACCAATCATATTCATGAATAATGACCCAAAGTTCAGCTTCTTGATCTGTCATTCCTTCGTATCTACATAAAATTTAAATTTAGATTGTAAATGACTCTGGTACGGAATAAAACTAAGGCGACGAATGAACTTACTTTTTTTTCAATTCATTGATTTCATTTTGCCTTTTGACATGAAAAAAGGCAAAAATTTAATCAATAATTATTCGAAACGAAACTCTTATTAAAAATTGAATTAAATTGTGACAAAGAAAAAAGACTCCTCGGAAACTTTCAGAACCAAAAGTAGTCATTGAGCGGAAGGCGAGTGAATTAAAAAAAATAAAACTGCTTTTTTTTTAATTTGAAAGGTACATTAAAATGTGATTTTTAATTTCTAAGATATATTTACTTATTAGTTATTCCTCGATTATTCTTGTGAATAGAAAATTCAATGATGTTTCCTTGGTCCAACATATATTCGAATTGCCAGACGATCACTTTTTTATGTTTGGTGATCCTGACCAGTTGAAAAAAAATTGTGAAAAAACTCACATTTTGATTATTGTCTCCGTAAGTTAAATATAACTCAGGTGGTCATGGTTTTACAGCGTTCGGTAATTGTCAGATAAGTTTCCGTGCTATAGATAAAACATATTGGTGCGATAGATCGGAGGTGCGGTGAACTTGCGTTTAGGAAGGATAGGAAGAGAAATGGCAGATACGAGGCACCGTACCGGAAACTTATCTAACGTCTGCCAAACGCTGTAAAACGATAACCAACTGGGGATTTACTTACGTTTTTATAATTTTTCCGACACTATTCAATGGAAAAAAAAATATTGTAAATTTAGAAAAACAAAACGAAACTATAATTTCAGAGGATGTACTTACTAAGCCTCGCATGCCATATCCAGTGAGAAATACGCATGATCCGGTGAGTTTGTTTCATCGCTTGCTGACTGCGATCTGAATGTGTTCCATGTCAATTGAATTGATTAAATAAATTTTCAAAAGATGTAAAATGATTACAACATCTTACTCTACAAAATATTCCAGACACAAAAGTTTGAAATCAAGATCTACTTCATTCAAACGATCGATTTGATTATATTTATAGTATCCATTTTGCAATTTTTCATTATCTTCTTTTGAATTAAGCCTAAGAAAATTGAAAAATTGCTTTAATTCCATTTATATTTATCAATTTTTTGTTTTCTAACTCACAATTTTTTAAATCCATTGAAACGCTCCTCAATGCTGAAAATTAAAAAACGAATTCGATTCAAACTTATAGTATAAACACAAAGATCGATGAAAACTTGATATTCTTACAGCACATAGTCTCCTGGTTTTGGGGTCTCCGACTTTGCTTCTGCAACGCTTGGTTTTTTTCCTGGATAGTAATCCCCGAGGATTCCCCTAGAATATTTTCGTGATCAATTACTATCAAATTAAATTTGTAACTGCAACTGGTGCCTACCAATCATATTTATGAATAATGACACAAAGTTTCGCTTCATGATCTGTCATTCCTTCGTATCTAAATAAAGTTCGAATTCAGATTTCAAATGAATCTGGTACGGAATAAAACTAAGGTAATGAATTAACTTACTTTTTCTTTACTTCGTCGATTTCAGTTTGCGTTCTGACCAAAATAAAAGCAAAAATTTAATTAAAAATTATATGAAAAAATGTGATTCCAAATTTCAAAGATATATTTACATTCCATCTTCAGTTTTTTCTAGTTTATTCTTGTGAACGAGAAATTGAATGATGTTTCCTTGTTTCAACATCAAGTTAAATTGCCAGTCGATCGCTTGCGTATATTTGGAGATCCTGAACAGTTGAAAAATATATGAAAGAACTCTCATTTTGGTTATTGTCTCCGTCAGTAAAATATTACTCAGGTGATCATGGTTCCTGCAATAGATGTTTGGATGTGCAGTGAACTTGTGATTCGGAAGGATATATTATATATGAAGAGAAATGAATGATGACGGTGTCTCGTATCGGAAACTTACCTGACGTTTACCGAACGCTGTAAAACCATAACCACCTGCGTAGTTACTTACGTTTCTATAATGTTATCGACACTATTCAATTAAAAAGGAAATATTGTTTAATTTGAAAAATAAAATGGAACTATAATTTCAGACAATGGACTTACTAAGACTCGCATGCTTCATTCAGTATTTTATACGCATGATTCGGTGTGTTTCTTCCATGGCGTTTTGACCTGAATGTGTTCCATATCAATAAAATTGATTAAATTAATTATCAGAAAAAATGAAATGATGACAACATCTTACTTTGTTTCAAATTCTTTCAGGCACAAAAGTTTGAAATCATGCGCTGTTCCATTCAAATGATCGATGTGATAATATTTAATGGTGTCAGGTGGCAATTTTTCACTGTTGCGTGCTGCTTCCTGTACCCTAAGAAAATTGAAAAATTGATTTAACTTCATTCATATCTTTTTCAAAATTTTATTTTCTAACTCACAAAGCTCTAAATTCATCAAAACGCGCATCAATGCTGAAAATTGAGATCGAATTCGATTGAACCTTGTATAAACACGAAAACCAATAGGAATTTAATATTCTTACTCCCCATTTCCTGATGATGTGCTCACAAATACTGCCGCCTAATAATAATAATCAAATTTATATAGAAAATCAGTCGATTGCCAACAGTTGCAAATCCAAGTTTCATTACTCACAACTAAAGAGCAAAAAATTGCCAATTTTCGAAAATTCAACATATTTATAACGTTAACAATCGAATTAGATTTTAAACCATTGGACTGAAGAATCAGCTCTTTATATGCAAGACGATTTCCAATATTGCCACGAATTATTGCTTTTGAATTTAATGAAATTTAAATTGTCTGATAATTTATAATAAAATTAAAATTTTGCGATTCCAATTCCAAATGAATGGTTCACTAATCATCATATATTGAAGATTGAAATATTTATAAATATCCAGATATTACTCACGCCGAAATTCCATCTGTTTCTTATAAGAGTTTTAGAATCGAATTGTTTTTGTTAACGCTCTCTCTCTCTCTGCGAAATGGATCCCGCGTGTTCCAATCGAATCATTTGTTTTTAATGACCTTGGTTTGAGAGACAATATTTTGGGAATACAATGAAAGAAACTAACTCGATTCGCCTATAGTAATATTCGTAAATATTCAAATGAATTTTGAAATAAAAAATTTGCAATTCCAATTCCAATTTTACGGTTTACAAATTTTCGTATATGAAAGACTGAATTATTTATAAATATCCATATATTTATTATTCACGTCATAATTTCATCTGTTTCTTGTAAGTGTTTAAAAATGGAATGTGTTTTTGTTAACGCTCTCTGCGAAATAGATCATACGTGTTCCAATCGAATTGTTTGTAATTAATGACCTTGATTTGCGTGACAATATTTTAGGAATACAATAAGGAAAAATGTAAATACCATTTGAATGCGTGTTCTACATTTTGAATAAAATGATATCGATAAAAAAATAAAAATATAATAAAATGTTGAATGTAATCAAGTAAGAGATATCATATAACTGCAAAGGTATTTGTTGTACAAAATAAGATCGAATGAACAAAAAATAAAATCGTTTGTTTTAGTGAGGAAAAATTTCTTTTCTTTATGAATCCGATTTTTATAAAATTTACCATTCTCAATTATCACCCAGCTGATTACAAACAAAAACAAAATCGTGGAACAACAATGACGCGTGTACCCTTCTTTTCCATCTTCAGATTCATCAAGAGCTTAATAATAATAAGTCGAAATAAGATTGTTTAAATTCAGACGTTGACGGTAAACAAAAATCGATTACAATTCTTGATATCTGGCAATTGACACAGCACTACCATGTACGCATACATGACAGATTTTTGCATCTGTACCAGCGAACTATGAACGGCCGTCAAATAAACGTTTTGATTCTTTGTTCAAGAGCCTGAAATTAATTTTGTGTCATTCACTTTCAACAGAATGTTAGCTACGATAATGCAATCATATTTCCAAAGAGCATTGGACATTGGACTCTCATTTGGAAGGGCTTTTCAATCCCTTGTTGAGAAGTCCAGCTCAAAAGACATCAATTCCACTCAGATGTTATATGAAAATAGAAGGAAATGTAAATATTTTATGTGTCACTTATGTGTGGCGATCAGATTTCATTTCAATTACATATGATTTTCAACATTTTTGGTTGGTTATGCGAAGCATTGACAACTGAAAGCTGAAACCTTTTTGACCTCACTCATTTATCAGTCATCATATTCATATTCATATTGATAAATAAATCTTCAGTTAATTAATAAGCACACATTAATTTGCACTATGAATATTAAATTGGAAACTGGAGCCGATATATTGGACCGTACACCAAATATCACCAGCATTATTTTATGCGATAATTGTGAAAAGTTGTCGAAATGAAAATCACAACATCCGTCATCCGTAAACCGTTGCAACAGAAATCGAAACGAATAATAAAAGAATGGAGTAAATCCCTTCGAATTAATGACAACTTCTTAAGATAATGACGACAAGTTCAGATCAGATTGAAATTCATGTATTTATATCACCCGACGGCTCAACCGCAATCGCTTTGGTGATTTTCTTTTTTTAGGCGTTGATTTCATTGCTTGAAATTTATGGCTAAAATAAACATTTCTTTAACCGATGAACAAACACAAACAGTTTGAGGCAACCGCTGCATCAATTCAATTGTCGTGACACATGCGAACGAGCGCACGCACACACAATTCATTTCATTTGGCATTTGCCTTTTGCCGTTTGCCATTTGGTACAGTTATTCATTGAATAAATTTGCGATAAAACCGAATGACAAACTTCACAGAATTGACGGATATGAATCATCATGACGATTGTCATTTGATTTTTTTTCTGTAAATTTGAAGGAGTTTCCAGCATCTAAGGCAATGAGAAAATTCTAATAATAATTATTATGACATATCGTAGTGCGTATATGTGCAAAAGTTGAACATTTCAAGTACATTCACATTTACGGCATAATCCATCCAAATACAAAGACTGACAAAAACGACGAAATAAATAACGATGATGATGCCATTAAATTAGCCCATTTTATCGTTACTCCTTTATCGATCCATTTCTCCCTTCATCACATCAATCGTTTGGGATCATCAATTTCGTAATGGTTTGTTTGAAACTTCGGGCCAACAGCCAAAATTCATCGATAAATTGAAAGTTTCTTCAATGTTTTTTACTTTCATTCGAAAATCACAATTCTCATGCTGTTCAAAGTGAAAAAAAAAAACAAAAAATAATAATAAAATAATGCTTGACAACAAGGGAAATAGTTTGTTTTTTTCTTTGGTTAGAAGCAGCTTTGATTTTTCTCATGTTGTATGTCAAGTCATGTGATCGGTTTAAAAAAGAGTTTTTTCAATATTTTGCATTCTCACACGCATAAATTCCACGGGGCAAACATTTTATTATGACAGAAAAAAAAGGAGTCGGAAGAAAAATGACTAAGAAAAAAGATAAAACTTTAACAATCAAGTGAATTTTATGGCTTGCTTTATGCACTGTGCTCCGAGCACATCAAACGAAATATACATATATGCATGAAAAACATGAGCCATATAACTAGAGCCGCAACAACCGATAGGAGAACATAAATCGAGAGAAAGAGATAGAGAAAAAACGATTCAAAGGGAAGATGAGTAGAGAAAAACTTGACACAAAAATACGCACAAATGCTATGGATTTATTACCAAATGAAAACGAAACAAACTCAAAATCTCTCATTGAACAAACAAAAAACGAAACATTTTGAAACAACGACGAGAACAACGTCAACAATGAAGTAAAAGAAAACTGAAAATGAACTCAAACTTTAGCTCATAACAAAATATGGAACTGAATGATATATCCGATGAGCGATGAATGATGATAGAATTTTTCGTTGGAAATTCTTGAGTTCAGAACTTTGGTACCGATTTGTTGTCAGTGTTCAATGTTCAATGTTCCGATCAGCCGTTTTGTGTGTGTGTGTGTGTGTGTTGCGTTCTGCATGTGCGATTTGCAGTTTTTGGAAGTTGTTTCGAAATTATGTTGATGACTTTGTCATTTTCTCTCGTTCCCCAATCTAAAGATGAGAGATGAGAACAAATGTCTATTCAACTCGCAAGTAAATACCATATTTATTCATATTTTATGCGTCTTTCAATTGCAAACATTTTATTTATTTATTCATTTTTTTCGCTCTTCTCTTTTACTCTATTTTTGTGTCTCTTCCCCATTCTCCATTTAATGTTTCTCATGTTAACGATTTTTATGCGTTTTCCAATTCGAATGTGTGTATAATATTTGACGGATCCCGAATTCCTCTTCTCATTTTTATTTATTGCGAATGTACTTAATTTTCATTTCTGCGATCGATGGACAAAACAGAATGGAAAAAGCAAAAGAAAGAAAGAAAGAAAAGAAGAAAAAAAAACCAAATGCCCGACTGGTCTGATGCATGATTGATATGCCAAGATCTTAAAAGACTTGAAATCATTTGTGCGTATTTATTTGATCGTTTTGTCATCTTGTGTCTCGTTCTCTTCGTTTCATTTGCGTTTATTGAACGTAACCCGCTTCAGTCATTAATAAACGTAAAATTGGCGACGGAAAAATGATAAATACATATTGGAGTTTTGTGTTTGTAGTGTGTAATGTGGTTGTGTCGGGCTTGGCTCGTATTTATAATCATTTTTTTATTATTTTTTTTTATTCAACATATACGGCAAAACAACGAACTCGTATTTTAAGAACGCAACAGCAACAAACATCAGCACCAACATCAGTTCAAAAGGAACATGTCAATCAATGACTGACTGTGACTTTGATGAACAAATAGTTTTTTCTCAGAATGAAATTGCAAATATTACAGAAAGATGATTAATCATTCGGTTGAATGGCTTGAACTTGGATTTTGTTTATTTCTTTTTGATCGCGAACCAACTTCAAAAATTCAAACGATTAAACGAAATTGTTGTTTCGGTTGAAGGGAACCATCATTTCATTCTTGCGAAATGAATGAATTTTTTTGTAAATTGGTTTCGGCTCAGATTTGGACAGGCTACAAATTCTGACATTCAAAATTATAAATAAATAATGAATAATAATCACAGTTTATAAATTTAACTGTGGTAAATCCTCTTTTAGTGGACAAATCTCCTGTAAATATGATGCCAATCAAGAAATACTAATGATGAATTCAATATAAACATTTTTGCGATAAAATCCACTCACACATTAAACATTTGTGATTTATATGTTTATTCAATGGCAAAAATGGCCATGACGGGACATCGATTCCAAATGGAAAAAGTAAATTTAAAAAAAAAACAGACAAATTCGTCGGTAGTTATTTAAATTTTGGTGTTTTTTTTGTCTATCATACAATTTTGGCACAAAATCACCGGCTTATAACATACAGCGAATTATTAATTAAAACATGTGTTTTTATGTGCAAAAATTTGCTATTTGGGTGTGCTTGAATATGATGTTTTTTCACTCGCTTCTTCTGTTCCCTCTTGATCGAGTAAACATAAATATGTTCTCGCGTTCGTTTGCTCATCATCTCTCCATCGAAGAGAAATCTTCATTCTTTTTTGTCTTTTTTTTTTTGCTCTGTGCCGGCACTATTTGTAAAGTGCAAATAAAATGACTAATTTAAATTAATTTGGTTGAATTGAATTACCACATTTGTTTATTGTGCGTTTCTAAATAAAATAAAATGCTTATAAACAAAAATTATTTAAAACGAAACCCAAAAATACCACATAATCATGTTAGGCATGTTCGGTTTTTCTTTTTATTTTCTATATGCAAAATGCAAACATCAAGCATTTTCAACTAGACCGGCATGTGATTATAGAACGACAACATCACCAACAACAGCAAACAAACGAGGACAAATCAAAAGAGAATATGAGAGAGCGAGAGAGAGAGAGTGAGAGAGAGAGAGAGACGAAAAAAGTGATTTCATTCCTTTGGGCGCTTCCAATTGTATATTTATGCAATAAACTGTATGCCATTTTTTTTTGTTCGTTCTTTGCCTATTCGGTACCAGCGAATGCAGCATACCGGCGAATTGAATGAATAATGTGTTTAACATGCTATCACTGTACAATTCTCGAAACACTCAGCTCATGACATTTTTACATTGAAATTTCTTGAAAATAATTCAAAACCCACGAACACCGTGTGCATGTGTGTGTGTGTTTATTTCGATGTTTCATTCTGAAATTCTGAAAGTGATGATAATTAGTTGCGAAGTGTAATGCAATTTAAATAAAAACAACTGACAATTTTAATTAGGATCGCTTATAAAATTATCCCAACGGTGCATGGCAATGCCAGCAGCCAACAGTCGATATGCATTTTTTAGTTGCCTGCAATTCACTTTATCAGGTTGAATGTGCATTGTGCATCTCAGCATCGAACAACTGGGCCATTGGATTCCATTGTATGAATGTTAGTATTTTATATTGTGTTGTCTTGGATCGTGAATGGTGTGCATAAACTAACTTAGTCTAACTAAATAATGTATGCATTTGCAAGTGCTAATCTAAGTTGAATGTACTTGGTATGCTGGGCATTTATTTGATTTGATTACAGTGTGTAGCAGCAGCAGCATTTTTCCGAATTTTTAATGTTTCATTTGCATGGCTTAAAGTAATCGGCTGCTCTTATTCTTTCCATTTTGTGTATGTTAAATGCATTCACTGGAAATCATTGACTGGGCATGACGTTTGACGAACATTTCAAATTCTAAATGAAATGCATTTTGGATGAAATATAAATGAAACCACTCAAATTTATTCATTTAATAGCGACATCAATATTTCAATTCGAACGGTTTAATTAATTTTAATCATTTTAATCATAAAAATCATTCCAATGAAGCCATAAATTCAAATTGAAATTTAATTTCGAAGCGAAACCAAAAAAAAAAATCGTTTTTTTTCTTCTCAATTAAGGACTTGGAAATTGAATAACTCGCATCTCATTTGGTAAATCACTACCGAATGATGGCAAAAAAATGTCATCACAATGTATTATATGTATTTTGTGGGCACATTTTATTCGTATATTTTGGGTGTTTTACATCAGGACGATCTAATTAATTACAATAAATTGAAATGTTTAAACATTTTATATTTTACGAACTGAATGAGTACCGGTTTGAATGCTGTGATGAATGATGGCCACACCAGTTGATTCGTTATTGCCTAAAAACCAACAATGGTTTATTTTTTGCATTTACTCTTTGTCACCAAAACCCTTTCTACATCCAAACGCCCGTATCGAATAATTAAAAACAAATTTTATGCGAATCTGCCACAATGTTTTGTTTCGATTCTCCCTTTAGTATGTTTTTGCGTTGTCGATTTTTTCTTTTTTTTTCTTTGATTTTATGGTCACGGCAATTGAATTATGGCAAGTGTAGTCTGAGTGAATTTATGCAGCAATACAAAAAGAAAAAAAAGAGAAATATAACGGGATTTGAAGTGTGTGACAGAAAATTGAAATGCGAACATGACAATAGTTAAAGCCTAGGAAAGGTATGGGAGAAATGGGAATAACAACAATTTAATCGAATATGATATAATTTAATTGGACTAAATTCGTTCAAACCGTGTTGTCACGTAGTTTGGATTAAGCATCCGTATGCTCGAGAGAAAAAAAATACTAATGATGGTTCACAATTTATTTTTGTTTCCTTTTCCCTCTCTCATTCTTCCTGGTTTTTCTTCTTCTTCTTCTTCTTCTGAATATGGAATTGTGCCAAGTGCGTTTCGAATCATTCTACTAAATAATAATAAGGAAATAAAGCATGCATCTGATCCCTCTTCTCATCTGTTGATTTAGGATTTAGTTTTAAAATGTTTGTTTTCATTTTCACAAACACATTTTTACATTTTACGTTTTACATTTCGTTTCGTTTCGATATTGTGTCGGTTCGTTGATGATGATGGTCAACCCAGTCACAAGTCCCAATTTGTCAATGAACCGAACATGAAATATCAATGGAGAAATTCGAAAAACATTTGTGCTTTTGCTGTGAGTTTTTGGCACGGTGCGTTGTGTCAAGAATTGTAAAACTTTGGTAAATTGGAATGAAGGGTGCTGTAGATTGCGGATTGTAGATGCGTTTCGAATTTGTTAGCGAGTTTGTGTGAGTTATTCGAACGGATCAATGAGCCAAAGTTGCTGACTATTGAAATTCATTTTTTTCCATCACTTTTGCTCACAATGTCGATCGTGTATATTTGAAACGTAACCACCATGCATATCATATGTACAGGTTTCGTATTTTCGATAATAATTCCCTTTTCCATTGCCGTCGTGAGTGTTAACACTGTTAACAAAGATCCAAAAAAAATATTATGAAAAAAAACATGGCGATGATGAATGATAAATCCAGCCAACTTTTTCACCCGTAAATACACGGCATTTATTTGCTTTATAAACAAGAATCGCATGCTCTGCAGAGATCTTGTTGACATTTCAGATATTAATGGATAAAATTCGACGGATAAGACTTTTGTCGATTGGCACTTTGAAATGTTGGATACATAATTTTGCATGCATTTGATATTTTTGTTTGTTGTGTGCGTGATTTAACAAATACGCAAACAAATGCGCGTCGCAAACCAAACGTAGCAATGAATCTCCGAATGTGAAAAATCCCAGAATGATGGAAAAGAAGAAGAGTTCTGAATACGGGCGGCTAATTGATCGGAATATAAATCAAATACAACACACACATGAAAAAAAGAAAAGAAAGAAAAACAAAGGAAGACATGGATTATGGATTACTGCTATTCCCAATCAGTTATCTGTACAAATAAGAATTCAATTTGGAATCATCAGAGTTGGAACGACGGTCGACACCTCAGAGCTCAAAGATCCACTTTCCAAACCAATCGAAACAAACATTTCCGTTACGAATTATTTATTTATATTCAAAGTATTTAGAAAACAATTTGCTATGCAATTAGAGTATTGTCACCAGTGAATGAAATCATCAAAAAAGAATGAAGAGAAAAAAAAATTAATTCAAATCTCATGTGAATATTAATCGTACATCATTTGATTTAGTAAAACATTATATGCACAATGCACACACACACTGCATTGCCTTTCAACTAACCTAAAAACTATAGCAAATTGAATTCGGTCAACTGAGGCTGAAGCGCACACATGAAATGATTTAGGGGTGATTTCAGAATCATTTACACACATTGTTCAACATTCAGTATTCAACGCATTCAATAACACTCTCTGGATTCTTGGTCCGATTGTGAATGGCTTCTTTTTCATGCAGAGCCAGTGATTGTGATTTAACTACATGAATCAAAGGCTGTGCTATTCGCATAATTCATGTCAAATGTTGTAGTTTTCAGTCATTCGATGTGCGATGCGCGATGCATTTGTGTGCGAGTGCGAGTGTGTGTGTATGTTTAAGAGAGGAAGAGTAGGAGGACGGCTGTGTTTAGTGTCGCAAAATACGACAAATCCAAAACACTGAGTGATGACGATTGAGATTTCTAATTTGGCAAAAAAAAGGGTCGTTTTGGTGGATGGAATGAGATGTTTCTCTATCATGTGCTAAATGTATTAGTGTTTTTAGTTGGATGGGCACAAACTGGTTGATGATTCACTGCAATGCTTTTTGCCGCTTCGAAATGAGTTTTTGGGGTTTTGCAGTTTATTTATTTTCATTATCGAGATGAAAATTGCTGAAATCTGTCGACCCCTAGAAACGCGCTCAAAATCCATCGAACCAAGTCAAAGACGAAAATGCAAAAGATCAACAGCGACACACAATACAGTGAATCAATTTATTTTCAAATTTTACGATTATCGCACAAATTCATTATTCACATTCATGATGAAACACATGCGCTCGCAATTATTTCAACATTCAACAATCAATTTATTATAGTTTTCTGTGTTGTAAATCCTCTATCCTCTCCCTCCCCCCTCCAATTTTCAATACATCCAAAGCGTATACATGGATGCCCCGTGAATAACAACCAATTTAATAAGACAAACAACTCAATAAGCGATGAAACATTTTACGATGATTTAGATGATCGTCGACCATGAAATATATTCGAATGACATCGGCCTCAGCATTAAACTGGTTCTCGATTCTGTGGTGCTCAGTATTAAGGTAATTAAATGGTTCATACTTGGTTCGTCTCAAGGGAATCTTCTTTCCATTCAATTTTCAATTGAAATTTTAAATTCATAATAATTTTGGGTTTAAATGATTTGATTACGGTGAAATGTGAGTTCGATTCAAGGATGCCAGAGTCCGTGCCATTTGAAATCGGACACAGGAATGTCAGACCCACAAAACCGATGACAACCAAACGAAAGGGAAATCGTAAACGACTATTTCTGGTTCACATGATGACGATTATGTCATTTAAACTTTATCACAAATTTTATTTCGATTTCATTCGATTTTCGCACACACTTCGGATTCTATTCATCATTTCGAGCCAGTCACTTTAGTCATCGAGGCAAATAGAACATTTCTCAATTGTGAAATCGTATAGCATTTCATTTGTTTCAATTTAATCATCATAAAATACGAAATACGAACTCTCTCAAAACCGAAATTACTAACAAGATTGTAAGATGCTGAATCTTACCGATTTTATTACACAAAATGGCCTAGCTATCGGAAACCGGATTCACAACGCAATGGTCCTATTTTGAACGATAATAATAGTAATACAAAGCTCATATTCTTTTGCTTTTTGCATGATATGCCAAAATGAATGGATACATTGCTATTTACGATTTTGTTCCATGGCAAAAATGAAGCGATGCACACATCCTTTTGAGCGATCTTGCTTTGTGTGTGCGTGTGTGTGTGTTGTTTTTTTTTTGTATTCTGTTCCTTTTCTTTGCTATCTACGAACCATTTTGTTTGTATATGCGTTTACGCACACACACAGACATACCCACACAAATTATATATGTAATGCGTCAGTTTGATAATAATAATGAATAAATTTCTTTTTTCTACATTCGAAATACCATTGTGAATGTGCAGTAAGCAGGAAGAAAGAAAAAAAAATCGGAAGAAGAATGAGGAAAAGTAAAAAAAAATTTTTTTTTTTTACCCAAAACCATTGTGTGGATGCATGATATTGAATGACAATAGTTAATCGGGGAAAAAAAAGGTTATATGCTGTGCAAAAAAGAAAAGAAAAGAAAAAAAGAACGAAAATCGTAATAATTGTGGAAACGAATTGCTTCAAAAGATCTGTTTTGGTTTTGCTTAAATGCTTTATATATATGCGGGACCCACAGTATTATTCGCGTAATGGGCCCACAAATACATACACATGCACACTTATGCATAAATGTGGCCATTATTAACGGGCTATTCACCATTTACCATTCACCGCCATTCGCCATTGTAATAGATGATGATACATTCAATTCTTTCTTATATATATGCCTGGTACCCTCTTTTCCTGTTCTCGATATCCATTATGGGCTTGCAATTACCGATGAGAATTAACAACTTGTATGCAAGAAAGATTTCTCTCTTTTTTCCGTTTGACGAACATCCGAACCCGTAACCATCGAACCAATGAAACGAAAAAATTATTGCTTTTCATTGTTGAAGCAAAAGTTCGAACTTTAATTTTGGGCAACTTTTATGCTGTTGCATAGCCAATCGGCCTCATTTGGAACATGGAACATAGAACATGGGCCATGAGTAATAAACTTGTTTCTTCTTTTTTTTTATTATCGAATTATTCAGATCGATTATTATTGTTGTTGGTGATTCGGTGTAGAGTGTAGAATGTAGAGGCCCTTTTAAAAGCTATTTATGTGACATGGCCTAAAAGAGACCGATATAATGACATGAATGAATCACCCATTATACAACTTTGTTTAACTCAATAAATTCCATCGATTGGAATCGATGATGAAGATAATAATTTCAATGAAATTGTGAACATTTAAGCGACGAAATGAAATATTTTATGCAAATAAATCAATTGCATGTTACTGAACTGATTTTGTCATATAATATTTAACATTCAGCTTTGGAATGTGCATGGTTTTCATGTAATTCCATTTTTCATTATACATTCGCGAGCAATATTATCAGGGATAATATCGGCTTATCGCGTCACCACACATTCGGAAATATCGATAATTTCAAAAACAATATTCGTTCATTGTGTATATTGACATATACAAATCGTTTCAATGATTGCTTATATTGTATTTGAAAGTGATTCGAAATCAACACAATTGAATAAACGATAGACAATGGTCTATGCGTTTGGATCTAAAGTCAGTCACGACACCATGATGCAATTTAAATGGCAACTTGGTTGTGTTGATGATTGTGTTAGTTGCCGCAAATTTTAAATGCACCGAATATAAACACCGAACATTCTAAAATGAGCTCCAGTATCCAAAGTGCCCCAGAACTTTTTGAATGCCGCACCGTGATGGAAATGTGGAGTCTGAAAACAACACATATCCATCCATTTGGCGGCGATTTACATTGAAAATGATTTTAATGATTTATGGCCGATTGGTGTTTACCTATTACTTATGCATAATGCATTGGACAACAATACATCTTTCGATTCACCAGACTAAAATTTTTTTTTCGTTTTCTATGCCAGCCATTTGCAATCGCAACATCCAAATACACAGAATATGTAGCTTTTAAATGCTTATGCATTGCATTTAAATTTGCAAAACAATGGATTGGCACTCGGTGCTTCCGGGCAAAACCACATTTGCAATCTTTTAAATAATTCTCTGGTTGAGCTTTCGTGTATATGATTATAGTATGTGGTGTGTGCGTCTGTTCATGTGTGTGTGTGTGTGCATTCACCTTTGCATGATCGAACTTCTGAATGAAATGAAATTGAAATAGAGAAAACGTTTACAAAATTCAAATATAGACATCAACATGACATGAATGTGTGCTTTAAATGAAACCCAAAATGCCATTTAAAATCGACCGACCGAATGATTTATTTGATTTGATTGAATCGAAATGAAATGTGGACTCATTCGGTGAATGATGAATGGTGACAATATTCATTGTAGCTGGCTTTGTAACGAGCATTATAATGCTGTCGTATAAATTCTACAGAACTATCGAACATGTATAGAGAATAAAGGATATGATGGACATGGGACATAGTGGGGAAACAATATAATGCAAACAGGTAATCAAAATGAAACACTAAACAATGACATCACAATTATCATATTATTGAATTTCAGTCATAAAATTGCCTTATCTTCAATTGAAATGAATGTGCAAAGCATCAATTTAATCCATTTGAATTTCAATGCTCATAATGGATGACCGGCTTTGGATTGCCAGTTAACAATACGATACGTATGGCCCAAACTGCTCTGTATGCAGTCAAAATGGCCAACATTACATACAATTCGGACGAAAGCCGATTGTTTTGTTTATGTTTTTCTGTCGGCACACACAAAAAACGAAAAAGCAAAAAATTGCAAAATTGCAATAAAATTAACAACAATTCAAATCAAGAAATGTGAAAGATGGCACAAACAAACAACTGCAAATAAATTGAAATATGTACAGAATTAAGTCCGTAAATATGAACGACAAGTGAATAAAACAAATAATCGCTAGTTTGGTTGCGAGAGCTCTCAAACGTACGGGCAATACGGACTAACGACTAACAAAACAGAGAATCCAAATTGCAAGAAACTACATTCTTGAGCAAATAAATGCAAAAGCTACCCAAAATAACGTTCAAAAGTTTTGTTCGCCTTTTGCATTTTACATTTCTTTTCTCTCTGGTTTTTCGCATTCATTTTTATCATTCATTGTTGGTGGTGGTGATGGTGGTGATGGCTGATGGTATTGGTAGTGTTGCCTGAAAGCATAAACAGATTCGACGACTTTTCTAACCATGAACCGCCACTATTCAAAATGCAAAAACTTTTGCAATGACTTTTTAACTGTCTTCCCATTGCAAGTGAATGGCTCTATTTTCTTCGAATCTTCCAAGTCATATCGTCATAATGCTTACGCCCGATCCAAGTGCAAATTCCACTTTTGAAGACTATTTTGTGTTTACTAAGACAATAAATCCTTGTGAAATTGGAAAAAAATAAAATAATAGGAAAATAAGAGCGAAATGGAGAATGGAAAAAAAAACAAATCGTAGCAAAGCATATAAGCAAACATCAAACAAAAGACAGGATGAAGCCGAAAGAGACAGGACGAATATCAAACTAAAATAAAAACTATTCGAATTGTTTGCGCCAACGGTGTTTTTTTGTTGTTTCTTTTTCCCTTCTTGTGTCCTTTAAATTTGCCAACCGTTTTTTTTTGTATAATCTTATTGTTTTTGTTGTTTCTGTCGTGCGCGACAACTTCACTCGTCGAATGAAATTTCCGTTTGGTGTGCGCGTCGTGTGTTTATGAGCGATTTAATTCTTGTTAAGTTTTTTGGTTGGAGATGGTGGGGCAAATGTTCTATTCTGTTTGTTTGCTCGTTCGTTTTTTTTTGTTTTTTGTTTTCCTTTTTCATTTTACTTTTTTCTTTGTTTTGCGTGGCTGAGCTTGGTTCGCTGTTGCCGTTATTCTTTGATTTATATTTAATTTCCGATACCAAATGATGGAACTCCGTTCTTTCCCTTGCGTTTATGTCTATTCTATTGAATTAAATTTAAACAAAGAAAAAAAATAGATGCAGAGGATTATTTAAATGGAAGTTTTTGCGAAGCCGAACTTTCATTTCGGTCAATGATTTGACAGCACGCCTACAATCTGCAATCTGCACCGATTTATGTTCACAATATTATCAAATCACTTTGCTAAAGATAAATGGTTTAAATATGCATGCGATTGTGATTTCAAGATTTGAATTTCGAGAAAGAAAAAAAAACAAACCATTTCGAATTCATCCGCCTCTTTCCCTTGTACTACTTTCCTCTTGGATGGACCACATTTTTCCCTTAAACCGTTGCTCATATAATTTAAGATTGAACATTGGGTTTTTTGTACGCTCTTTTTTCTTCTTCTTCTTCTTCTTCTTCTTCTTCTTCTTCTTCTTTTTTTGATGCAAACAACACATGGTCATTCATATTTAATACAATATATTTATGTTTGAATTTGATTCAAATAGCATCCCATGGAGGAACGTTGAAAATGAAAATTTAAGATGCTTCATAAGCGTTCAGTTGGCCTGTGCATGACACACACGCACACACACACACACACACACACACACAGTCAGTCATAACTTATTGCACTAATTTTCGCCGAATAAATGTTTCATTTATTTTGAATTTTTATTATTAATTTGTTCAATGGCTATCATAAAATTCCAGCAGTTATATGTGAACTTATAATTTCATTTTCCATACACATATGAAACAGGTTTTTCAGGTAACTTATGACGCTCATTTTCTTCAACACTTGTTTCACCGGAACAAAAAAAAAAAGGAAAGAAAAAGAAAAACGATATGGAAATATTGCATGTGTTTGTTTCATTGAATTGCTTCCATTCTCAAATGCCCCGAATTTCTCACTGTCCCGATGGAATAGTAATAAAGCAGTTCAAATCCGATGTACCATGTGTCTGGGTTTGCAATTTTTCAATTCTATTCAAGCATTTATTTTGTTCAGTGCTTAGATTTTTTCTTTGTTTTGTTCGTTCTTTTCAAATTATTTCCTTACTTTTGTGTGTTGGATTTCATGGATTTGAACAGTATTTTTGATTAATACTTTCATATGTATATGGTCCCCTCGAGAATATAACTGGTTTAACCGTAAGCATTTATTGTTTGAAATAACTGAATTGAAAACTTTTGCACTAACAAATTTTCGAAATGTATTATTACAATATACTGTAAATACACATTACACACTACACACATTGCAGTCGGTCAACGGAAAAAATATTCGGATCCGCCATTTAGTTAAAGGCACATCCATTTTTTTTATTTTTATTTGTTAAAGCTCAACAAAAAAAAAAAGGAGAAAGAACTCGGACACATTAATAATAAAGTAGCAAGTCTAATGCGTATCAAGAGCCAGTGGCATCTATTTCAATGTGAATGACACCAGCGTTGGCAAACTTTGAAAAAATATGAAAAATGACCAAATCGAACGCAGTACATTCAACTGACAATCAATCAGCGGGCATATAAATTCGATATTGCGTTTGTTATTCGATCTCTAAAACTAGAACAACAAACCTATAAAACGTGTGAAATGCATTTATCCTCAGCTCAAAATGCTCTGGATGTTTTCCCATCAATAGCCAGTTTCAGCTTTAACACATCGAATGGCATGGATTGTCATCGTTTTTGTTTAAATTCGGATGATTGTATTAAAAAAAAAAATAAATAAAAAAAAGAAACTAAAAGAAATCAACTCGTACATCGTTTAACAAATAAAATGGCAGCTTAACGATCATCAACTGAGTGTTCGCGTTTAAATATTGAGCGTATTGCACTTTATTTTCCAATACGTTGCACGTGACATCATAAATTTTTCATGGCTTTTGTATCATTGGTCGGTATTGAACTTTTCGACCAATGGACACGAATATCATTTGTCGTATCGAAAAATCTTCATCCGAACGAGTTCCAGGTTCTAGCGATTGTTTGTTCGTTTTTCCCTTCTTTTTTTTACCAATTTCCAAGTATTTTTTGTTTTCCTCTGTTTTTTGTCCATTTCAATATAGTTGAGCATTGAGCACTGAACATTGAATGAACCGTCGACAACTAACGCACACTGACATAATCTACATTGGAAAATAGTAATGGTTTATGGTTCAATAGCTTAACTACAATCAAACAGGCGTTTCTGGTGTTTGTTCCAATAAAAACCAGAAACCCGTTTCAATTCAATCATATTTATTTTTATGAATAACATGACTTAACCCTTTTTCTATCGAGCTGCATTAACCTGAAAATTGTAAATAAATGCCCTTTGAACCCATTATTATTATTATGATTATTATTGTTATTACAGGTTTTTTTCTTTCGTTTGCGGTAGCCTTTGGTTTTTGTTTTGGCATTTTTTTTGCATCTGATTCATTCGTCCATGAAGAAAATTTACATTCTATTTTCATTTCTATGATTTTGTCGCCTGAATCGAATGATTTGCCGTCTACATTTTATTTAGGAAAATTGTATTGCAACTAAAAGCGCTCGACTATAAGCCGCTATCTGCCATCTCTATATAATTTGTCCATTTACGGTTCACTCAAGCCTTTGTCTCGCTATTTTCTCCTTCTCTGGCGCACAAACATTAAGTGTTTTTAATGGAATGCTAAGCCGATGTTAAAGTGATTTCATTCAATTTTCCACACTTGTTTATTTGTTTACGGTTCCAATTTTTTTTCTTTTTCTTCTTCTTCCTATTTCCCTACAATACAATCGTTGTGATGTTGTTGTTACATCGTCATCCGACCGTCGACGCTTCGAAATGGAAAGTTTGTTCAAAAACAATGGAAACATAGAATGAAAAATAAAACTTACAAAAAAAAAGACAATCCTCAAAATGTGAAACGTCTAGAGTGTCTAGAAAGGGAACAAAAAAAAACATAAATAAATAAAGTCAACAGTTGTGCATTTTCCCATGATTGAAGGTATGTGTGCTGAATGTCTCCGATGTCCCGAATATTTTATATTTTATACAATACATACACACTTTCATTATGGATTCTGGAAGAAAATGAAAAAAATTCCTTTCATTTTCGAATATTCGCTTGTTATTTTGCTGTGATGATTTTCTTCACTTTGTCATCAGTGCGGTACGTTCACATTTTATTTATTTTACATGAATGACGATTAATATGAGGCAATCATTTTGTAGTTTTCTTATTTCCCTTATTTGGAGTTTGGAGTCAGTTGCTTTTATTTTATTTTATTTAATTTTTTTCTCCCCCTTTTGACGTTGTTGGGTTTCGATTTTGCTCAAATTTCAAAAAAGTACACAGTGAATCAGCATTGTACGTTGTATGTTTTTACTTTGATCGAAAGAAAGAAAAAAAAAATTCTAAAGATGAAAACAAGATGATGGTTCTTTAGAAGATGAGTGAATGCATGATGCGTGCTCAGTGTTTAGAAGTATGTGGGTTTTGGATTGCGGGTACAAAAAATGTGACAGTTTTTTTGTGTTTTTACTCTTTGTCGTTCGTTGCGGATGAAAAATGAATGGCCAATTTGCCATACTACAAGAGAACTGAGTGGAAAATTAAATGAATCTCCCCATTTTAAACTTCTATTAAGAATGTTATTTGATATTAATTCTTTTGAAATGAAAATATGTGCACGTAAATTGTCCATTTTAAACTTAATAAATGGAAAACCTTTCTGAGTTTTCCATCTAATAGCCAACTAATGTGCAACACTTTTTCAACCATATCGAATCGATATAATAATAATATATACATTCTCAACATCAGATCGAGGGTGGGAGCAAGCAGGTTTTAGCAGCTAGTTTAGCCGATTTTTTATTTTAACGAAAGTTTCTCCTCCATGGATTCCATTTTGACTCAAATGTAAATGCTTGCTGAGCAAATAGTGCCTTCTCCAGCAGTTTAATCAGCAGCAACAGGTACTAGGATATCCTGCTTCGAGCAGCAGGCAAAAATCAAGTTGCTCCCATCCTCGCATCGGACAGACTTGCCGACACGTTCGATAACGGAAACGATTCCACGAAATCCTTGCGGAAAAGGCAAAATGAATATGGATATTCAGCCCAAAATACCCTTTGCATAAAATACCAAACGCAATACACCGAATATTAACACCACGTGAAATGATGCTGAAAGTTCGATAAGTTTCGGCACAAGTTGTGTTCATAAGCTGCGGTGAAAAGTGAAAACATTTCACAATTTCACAGCATGAAGAAATTTGAAAATTCGGCTAAATTTTATGGGACGCATAACCGATCATAGTTACGGGCACGTTATATGTAGTCAAAATGTGTTGATGTTTGAAAAGTGGCAAAGAAACAAAAAAGTTTTTAATGCCATGGCATTAAAAGTTTCATTCTTAGAGTTTGTTTCTCGTTTTTTTGTTTCATCGTCATTTTCATCGTTCCATCTGGTCTCTTCAATTTTGGATTGTTTGTTTGCTTGATCGTTACATTGGCCATAATTCTTCTGATTTCACAATTGACGTTTTTGTTATACAAAAATATTGTTGTATTCCTGGTGGCCCACACGTTGTATTCGGTTTGCGTTTCTTCAAAGCCAGATTCTCGAATAGGAAACGCTCAATATCCATTCAATTATAAATCCTCCATCCATTTTGCTAAAAGCTACTCACATCCAATTTTTCTTCCATTCCATTTCACGATTAACCCGTACACACTCCATTTTGGACTGTTTGCAAAGCTGTTAAGTGCTGTTTGTATGAATTAACCATTATCTTCGATAACGGCGAATCTTCATTGTCGTCAAAAAACAAAATCAATAAATGGCTACCACACGGAACAATGAACGAAAAATGTATACAATTTTTAAACTTTATGCAAATTTTGAATTTCTCTATCTCTATCTCTACCAAACCCGATAATGAATTGAACAAAGATCGTATCGAAAAATGAACTCAATTCATCTGAGAAAATAAACTAAATCATAAAGGCCATCATCGAAAAGAAAATAAAAAATAATAAAAAAGAACGAAAAATTAAAAGAGATTAAGAGTTTTGAGAGATGGGCTAAGGGAGTGCATGACTCCCATCAAACTGAGAAAACACAGCTTAAAATAATTTGTAATTTTATTGAGAAAATCAACAAAACTTCATCGGCATGAAAAACGTTTAAGTGTTCGAAAATGTTTTGCGTTTATGCCGTTGCCATTGAATGCAAATGACGGTTAAAAGTCCTCAATGATGTTTGCTAAATGTATTGGGCGGTGTTTGTTGCTCTCTTTGAATATAGAGTATTATATATTGAAATTGCACGTAAATGCCATACACCACTTACCATCGAACAATCCATTGTCAGTCGTTAAAATCTCCATTTAGTTCGAGAATTGAAATGAAAAGTGGAATAATTTTTAATACTTGATTTCTCTTCCGCTTAAAATTTATCGTTGGGACTTTTGACTCTGGTACTCTTTAAGCAACGTGTTTAAAATACAAAGTATTTTTCACACCAAATGCCAACGCCAATGCCATTGAATGCCATAAGTTGATGGGCCATGATGCCGTTGATTCGATCATATTTCATATGCTTTATGCTGACTGGTGGATGGTGGATGGTGAATGGTATAACGTGTTCCAAAATACTTTGAGAATATGAAGTGATGTGGACATTTGTCGAATAATTGCACTTTTGTGTCGTATTCCACGACATATTAAATATTAAATATTAAATATTAATGATGGTAAACATCAGAAATATTTTCCATGAATAATTCAGATTGATGGTGGAATGGATCGCATGTCCATGATACATTTTCAAATGGTTTTGCATCGCGAAACGAAAAGAAAAAAAAAAGAAATCTCTTGGCTGAAGGAACTAAACAGGCAGCAATGATAGAGTTGGCATCATACAACAAAACAAATCAGTTTCAAAATCGACAGGATGCACACACAAGTGAAGTAAATGAACATCGACACAGCCGACAGCCAACAACAACTGAAATTACCAAATCATTTTTCGTCGAGAAACTTTGTTGTGTCACTG
>GL501517.1:3435642-3453484 GCA_000149185.1 Mayetiola destructor
CTTTGAGAGATATTTCCGAAAAAGAAGTCATACTCAACATACATAGCCCATTAACAATATCAATCACCAAACGTTTCAAGCATGTACTCAATCGAATCGACCATTGAGTTAAAAATTTAAGCCGAAAATATTGATTTGAAGTTTGAAGGAAATTTCCGAAGAGGCCAAGTTGGTTTTAGAAGTAAAAGGGAATACTTGGATACTCTATTTTCCAGAAGAAACAGATGGAATTGGTGTGAATATTACACGGATATAGTCTTTTTTATAAGGATCATCATTGAAACGTTACTTTGGAATTGGAATTGGAATTGCAAATTTATCATTTCAAAATTCGTCAGACAATTCATACTTCTTGAAATTCAAAACAAACAAAAAATAGATTAGAAGCGAAAATTTCGTCCAAATTTTGGAGCGTCCATTGTCCATTGTCCATACGGTCGGTCGTATTGGCTGTCCAGTTTCATTCCTAACTCTCACTTCTTGTTCATGTCTGTCCGTGTCCGTTTCCAGTGGAATTATGTCACCGAACCTTTTCTCAAACCAATATTTTTAAATATATGTAAATATGTCAAAATTGGTGTCATTCCGTTTCATTGTTTATAATCTTGACAGTGACACCGTATTTCGTATCGTAGCCATGTCTCTTTTTGTATTTACGTTTTCACCACATAAATGGCTTTTTACGCAGCGGTCCGAGGTTAGGGTAACCTGACAAGTTAATGCAAAGTTATGGACGCCGTACGTGAGAACGCTGATGCTTAAATTCTGAGCCCTGGTACCAATCTACATTTCATAGAACTTTCTCATATTAAAATGCTCAAGTTCGAGTGGCTATAAAATGAGATTGATGGGTTCGACCCATCTGCTTTCATCACAGATGATGGAACTAGATGTGTTATGTCCATGTCCACTGGCAACAAGTACAGTTCGTTTTAGCTCAATATAGTGAGGGCGGGCCTATTTTACTGAAAACATTCGTCAAAATTATGAGTTTTAATGAAATTTAACGATAAATAGTCAAGGAAGTAGAGGTCCCGGGAACTGAAAATTCCACAGAATCGTATAATCGCAAAATTTGAAGTTTTCTGAAATGCGACAGAATTACTATACCTAAAAAGTCAAACACATCAAGCATTCTGTCAATTAATTGGCAGTGTATTTTCTTATTTCTTCTGTTGCTTGCAACACAATAACGCCCTCCGTACAAACAGCTTTAAATCGTAAAATCACTACTCTGGAATTTATTCGCATTTAAGACTTTGTGTCTACGTTTGTTAAAAGTATTAAATAGCTATTTGAAAATGTGCTTCATTGTTGAATTACATCGAAAAGGTATAAGGCAAAAAATGTGAATTTTTAAATGTCGATTTTGAAATATGTGCTATAATATATTTTTTTTTTGCATCGTTCATTGAACATGAGCACTGTGTCCATTGTATTTGCGTGCAAATATTGGCCATTTCAAACATTTTTCCCGTTCATTTTGGCCCTTTTTACCGCAAAAATTCGAAATCCATTCGGTTTAAAAAGAAAAAAAGAAAAAAATAGATTGTTTGACTAGGAAATAATAGACTGGAAAACTTGAATAAATATGTGAGAAGTGGACTTGTCTTCTTTTGTTCTATACATATATTATTCACAATTTTCCAGCTCTATGAACGAAATGTGGTCGTTCGTTTAAAAGTTCTGGTTTTTATTTTTGCTTTTGTTGAAAGAAATCGACAGATTTTTTCTGTTTTGTTCCATTTGTGTTCGAAAGGAACATTGAATTGAATACAGGACGTTGGCGGCATTCAAAATGTAAATGTGTACGATGCAATACTTTATGCACACACAATTTTATTTAAAGGAAACATTGAATGAGAGAGACAGAAAAAAAAATCTTTTCAATGATCGCCCGTATAATATCCGTCGACCACACACACACACACCCACACACTCCACCATAAATGCATACAAATGTTAAGTCAGTGCGTTTCAATCCACTTTGCCAACTGTTAACATAAATCTCAAGTATGTTCTTTTGAACGTTTAACATTATATGTGCATAGATTTTGACTGGCCGGAATTCTATTGCCTGTACTCAAAGATATTATATCCCATACACCACCATACATGAAAAGGAGTATAAACAGTGTTCCCTTTTATCAGTTTTTGTATTGCATTGAATACGTTTTTGTTTTTTTTTCTGAATTTGCGATTTTCATTCGAGCTCTCAGCCGCAATATCACCACCATTATGTATTGCATACATGCAAGAAAGAGCTAGCGATTATATTTATGTTTGTGTGTACACACATTAAATTGTGGCGATGAAGGTGTATTATAATCAATTGAAGCACCATAAATTTCCGATTTGGTTTGTTTTTTTTCTTACAATCTCGTCTTCTCCCTTTCAATTTTATTCTCCATGCCAAAATGTTCCATTTTCTTTTTATACGATTTAACGCTGCACAATTGCACAGTCCATATAAATGTTAAGTTGAACACACATATAAATTTCTGGCACTCGGCATTCCACTTGAAGTTTTTCAATCGAAGTGGTGGATTGTTGAAATGCGTGTTTGTGGTTCTGTCATTTTGATCATATTACACGGGTGACACATTCGATGCAAAATTCAACGATTGTTCATTCAACGCAAATAAAAATGATCAAAAATAAAAATGAAAACCATATCGATGTGTTTACTCATCTGATGAATCCCTGAATCACTTGGGCCACTATACGAGCTCGATTTCACTTGCTTTTCGTTGTTTCTTTCATCTTTCGTTTCTTCTCCTGGTATCACAGACATTTTAAGCAACATTAAGCATTTGTATGCGGGTAGTGAGCGGATAGCGGCTGATTGATAAATCCACGCAAAAACAATATTAAATATCTTCATATAAATTTCTATTTGTAAACGATGCAATTCAGCATATTGAGCTAATGCGAATCTCAGCTCTTCGCATCATATTCAACAATAGCAACGCTTTTCTCAAATGACATGAGAAAAGAAAGAAAGAAAGAAAGAGAGAGAGAGAGAGAGAGAGAGACAGAGAGAGAGAGATAGAAAGAAGGAAAAAACAGCATACCCCGCAACACATGAATAGCTGAACGTCCACCCAAAAACCAATGAAAATGCTACCGAGGAAAATATTCGTCTGTGCATTGTGCATATGAAATAGAATTTTGAGCTATATATGATAGTCTTTTGTGGCACATTTTACCACATTTATCTCTCGTTTAGTTTCAGAGCCGGTTTTTTTTTTCTTTCTCTCTTTGCATTTTTTCTTCTTCTGTCGCTTCTCTTTTGCCATGTTCTGTTCGTGCTAAGCATCGTTTCCATTTAAAAAGTTCTTATTGCGTGATTCATATTCTTTTAACTCATTTACTTCATTCGTAAATGTATGCGTCAATCATCGAATGTTCGGTTCTATATCTTATTCCACACTCCACACAAAGAACAAAAACACACCTAAAATCGTTTCACTTCAGCGTTAAGATATTCTGCAAATATGCTCATAGGATCTGTTTCTTCTATTTATCTCTTTATAGCATAGCTCAATACATAATGGCTGAATGGTAAACAACATTGAGCATTAATCTCCACTATTATATCCAAATGGAGATAAATGATTAGTGAAGGCAAAAAAATATATGAATGAATGAGCATAGTGAGTGCAATGCAATTGAAAGCTCAAACACAGACCAAATGTGACGATGATATCAACTACGAATTTATTTATAAGAAATGCGATGACGAGTAGGGAAAAAATTCCATGTTGTGGCAAACGACAATGCTTTATTCGCTAAATAGTATATGCATATGTGTGAAAATGTGATTTGCATCTAAAATCATCTTCAATGTGATTTCTACTTTCTGCTTTTGGCTGTTATCACTTTCATTTGTTCTCTGTTTTTTTTTCATTGTAATTTTTCCCGTTCCTTCGTGTTCCTTTCTTGTTTGCTTGTCATTTTTATTTCAATTTCATAACTTTTTTTTATTTTGGCTAAGCGCATTAAATATATCACCCGAGCACAATACCATTTGGAAGACTTCAACACAACCAAAACAGATATGTACATTTTTCTCTAGTCAAATTCAAAGCTCAAAAACACAGACCTGCCAGAATGGTTCGTATTCGCACTATATTCGTTAGTCGGTACCATAAACAGTTATTCAAACGCGCGTACTAACATTTACGCGCTTTGAGATCTCTAATATTTAGCTACATTCATCATGCCAGCCAATTCATTGCAAGAATATAAAATTATTTCGTTATTTCATATTTTTGAATCAAATGATGTACGATTTGCACAGTACGGCAATATATTTTTGTGAAAATGGAAACGCTTTTCTCATTTATACATTTCATATTTTGACAATTGATATTGCGAATTGTGGATATGGCATTCCGTCAGTTTCATCGTTTCCTCATTTTCCATAAATTTCTCAATTTTGTATAACTATTAAGTGCATAAAGCATTCCAGTATCACATATACATGTACAATGTATAGCATGTATACAGCAGCTTTTGAATCTTCATTTTTTCATATATTTTTTATTTATTTAAATAATTTTTTTTTTTGATTTATGTATTGTTGATACATATTCCGCACTACTAATGGCAAACATCGAATCCGTTCTCCGTATTTTGGAGCGCACATTCTCATCAAATACGATATATGATCAGCATTGTATCCCATAGGATGATATGACACCAGCATCAGCAATCAACAGGAGCAACATCAACATTACGATTATCGTCAGCATATTTGTGATTATGATTAAAATTTCCATAAATTGAACGTCATCGTATACATATATGAATTCAGCTTCCATTCATTTGTCATGTGATGAGCTATAATAATAATTGGCGAATTGTAACATGATAGCCGACAGGCGTTTGTCAATATTTGTTCGGAACATTCAACGAAATGGCAATTCAAATTTTAAGATGAAAAAGGAAGAAGAAGATTGATTTTGACTTTTTCATTCGGAAGTGTCGAATGAAAAGATCAGATGAATTTATTGATTTTTATTGGAGCAATCCAAAATGTTGCTCATTGTATTTATTCTGGTAATTAGAAACAATGCCAAGATGAGCAGATGCATGTTGCACGGATTATCCTTCGCAATGGTCTATCTCCTCACCAGTCTAATGCCATTCAGTTTGATGCATTTTCAAGCCACTTTACTTTCGAAGATCACAATTGATTACCCTCAACATCTGACGCAATATGGACAATGAACGCTTTTCGCCGTATACTCGAAGATAATCATTTCTGCGAAAATATTCTGCGAATGCAATCAAGAAAGTGTGTCGGATATGAGGGTTTCATTGAATGCATTTTAAATTGTAAACAAAAAGTGCTTTTATTCCATCATCATCACTCTGCCAACCCCCATACTGGATTGAACAAAGCGACAGGTTTCGAAAATTATTCATCTTTTATGTGTTTGACCAGTTTTTTAGCAGCACATTGAACAATGGCCCAGAAGTACATACAAGTGCTATTTAATCGTTTCTTGTCGTTGATTTTAAAGTAGATCGACATCGAATATGAACTTGGTTAAACAATGAAAAATAAAACAAAAAAAAATCCTACAAAATGCAAAACATGATTGCAAAATGAATGGAAAAAGCCATACCAAATCGCTTCGTATCCCATTGCAGGGTAATATTGCGGCTTATGTGAAGAGTAATAATCGAGCTAAATGGAAACGAGAGAAAATGAAAGAGCAAAAAAAAAAGAAGGAAAAATTCCCCTTCATAGAGTCATTATCATTATTGTCAAACAACTTGACGGAGTTTTATGAATTATAATTCAAATACCTGAAACCTGAATTACAGAAATTCTATTCGAAAATATTGGCAGTCAACATGTTCAATGTTCACTTTTTGTTTAAGTTGAATTCTATGGTCTAAAAGAACCACAACAAACTCTTGACGAATCACAGCTATGCCGTTGATGTTACTCAACCATGATTAATAATTGTCATTGTATGCATACAAGATGTCGCGTTGTGATT
This sequence comes from Mayetiola destructor, assembly GCA_000149185.1. Classification (NCBI taxonomy): domain Eukaryota; kingdom Metazoa; phylum Arthropoda; class Insecta; order Diptera; family Cecidomyiidae; genus Mayetiola; species Mayetiola destructor. The sequence continues at coordinate 3,441,660 of GL501517.1, forward strand.
TGTAGTATATTTCAACTGTTTGGCAATTTCCGCTTCTGTGCCAACGAATTTCGATGATGTGAAAAATGTCGATGAATGACTCCGTTTGCTTTGCAAAGCCTTCAGAACTTTATTCACCGAACAAATGTTGCAAATGAATGGTACTTTGGATACTTTTTTTTTTTGCATAATTTCATCTATTCATTGGACTCTGCGTACCGGTAATATGTAAAAGCTCTTCATTCCGTTTTTTTTTCTCTACATTTTCATATACGGAGAATATGCCAGGCGGTGGCTTAAACGTTACCTTTTTGTGTTCGTCTTTCTATTCAATGTCAGCTTAAGATCTTTAATGAAGCCAAAACTGCTTAATTCTCGATACTCTGTGTGCACATTGATTTGGTTATCATTGTTGTTCAATTCCAAAAAAGAAACGCCGTCAATGTTCCGGTTGGCATTTCTGAACTGTGATTATTACACCCGATGCTCATTTAGTTTGGGATCTGTTGTTTATTTATTCATTTTTTTTTTCCGTTTCGTTTCGTTTTTGTTCGGCTCTTGAAGAGCTAAACGATTTTGATTATTCATGCCATGTTCACAAAATAGATAATCCTTTTAAAAGACCGCCGTACATCTCATCAATGTTGATGAGTAACCAAATTTTGAGAGCATCACCTTATGCTCAGTTACGTCTTATTTTAGTCTATTCTTTTTTCTCACTCTCCTCTTTTCACAGTTCACGCGCTTCTATTTATCTAATATTTACGAAAATGATATCGTTGGATTAACATAAATTTTGGGATGTATTATGGGATGTATAGCTTCTGTGGCTGGTGGCACGTTTTTTGTTTCAGTGTCAGATTTGGTAATGACGTTATTTCGATTTACTTCCGAAATGAAATATCCCAATGAAAATATATCAGTTATGTGTATGTGTACATCGAACACTGTATAGAATATATCGAGCACAGTGAATGTAGAGGTCACGAAAAGACGAAATGAAATATATTAATAAATAAAAAAAAGAAAAAGAAAATGAGAATTTTTCATTGAGTTTTGTTTCTTATTTGAAATTCATGTATAACCGTGCCAGATTGTGTATGTCATTTGTGTGTGACACTGTTTCCAATTTTCTGTTACAAAACAATTTTGTTGATGATGATGAAAATGCTGTTGAAAATAATTAATTCAAATAATACATTTTTTTTTAAAGAAACAGAAAAGATACAACAAACAGATGGAAAAGGACAAAAAGATTGAACACTAAATATTCAATCAATTTTTGCCATCATTTTTGATATAAGAACTACCATATACCATATAGCACAAGGTTGACAATCTATTCATGTAAAACTATTGCCTAACAGAACTGAAAACATCTTCGTTTTGCCAATCTCAAGTGGTGACTAAAAGGTGAATGAAATGATGCAAACTGTGAACGTGCTTTTTCATTCATTTTACACATTGATTGTTACATGAATTTTTCAACGATTCATTCAATTCAGTTTTCTCCTTTTCGTTTGGTATTTTTTTTTCTGTTCTGTGTCGGATCAGTTCGTAAATTGAACATTAAATTTTTGCTGCTTCATTCATATACATATAAATACTTGTTGTACCGTGTGCCGTATGCAACACGATAATAAGTGCTGTTAAATGGCATTCAACAACAAACCGACGTGTTACCATCATAGTCATAGTTCTGACTTGAAGTGCAGCTAAATTATAGGAATTACAAGAGCCAAATGGTGATAACGAACAAAAACAATAAAAAAATAAAACAACAACAACAACGAAACTTCTCAATTTTATAAAATCAAAATTGTTATACATTTTCATCAAAAGTGTACACATTGAATGGCCCATAACCCAGAACTCAGAACCCATAGAGAAAACGCTTAATGGGCACCATGTTGTGCGCCCGAATTGAGTACTTTATTAAAAATACTTGATCCACTTGCTTATAAAAATTCAAGTATAACTAAACATCGAACACGCAATGCATAAATTAAAAAATAAGAGCACAAAGCATGTATCAGCATATCTACCAAGTGAAACTTTGAAGCACCATATTCATCCATCGACTCAACCGAAAAAAAAACAAAAACAAAAAACCGACGAAAATTTTAACTCATAATAAACTTTTCTTATTGAATTTTACGTTAACAACTGAACCAATCCAACAAAATTACAATGCACAAAATGGTGACGGTGCGAATTGATTGTGTGTCAGTTTTATATTGAAATTTTTTTTGTTTTTTTTTTCGAAAAACTGGGTTAGGTATCGTTCAGATGAATAGACAAAACCGAATAAGTTTTGACATTTAAATTTTCGATCGAGTAAATAATTTATCGAGTTGAATTTATATTTTAAATTTAATGAAATAAATAAATTGGTTGGTGTTCAGCATTCAACAAATGCTATGAATAAAGGATTTCACATTAAATTTTCACAGTTATTTTAAAGGTTGAAACAAATAATCATTTTCTTTATTGAATTAACGTTTAAATCCTGTCTGAATGCATTTCAAAGGAATAAATTCACATAATACGAATAAATTAAAAACATTATTTTCCTTAAAATATATTTCCAAATGATGATGAAATGATCTGTTTTGTTGAAAAAAAAAAAATTATTTTAAGAATTTCATATAATATAACAATACATAACAGCTACTGGCTAAAATAATTGCAATTAATTCAAACAAAAGAACGTACATCAAAAATTGTCAAAAAAATTGCTCATCAGTTATATGATAAAGATGCAACCGCATATGTCAACGACTAAAAAACGCAACAAAAATATTCACTAAAGAGGCATCATCATTTGGTATTCATTATAAGTTTAAATATTATCTTAAAATAGCCACCATTTTTTGCCAATCGTTGCTTCAACATAGGCCTGTTTGGCATCAGTTAATGACAAACCATTTGTATTTGAAACGATACGGAATAATTTTAAACCGCAAACGCTTAAAACTAAACCAATTAAAATGAATTCAGGCACAAGTTGGTAGAAACGGAAATCAATTGTAGCCAAAATTATATTAAAACCACATTCCAACATTGCTACAAAACCAATTGATCTGATTCTGGTTGAAGCTGGAAAGCATTCAGCCAAATAAGTTAAACTAATTGCATCGATGGGTAATGATAAAAATTGTAAATAAATTAATATCGTTGGTATAGTTAAAATGTATATAAATTGTTTTGAAATCCCAGAAACATTCAGAACAATAAGAACTAATGTCGCGATACCGGCCAAAAATGTTAGAAAATGAAAGCCACGTTTCCAATTGTATTTATTGCCCAAAAATAAGATGCACATACCAGCTAAAAACCATAAATTTAAAAATGCTTTAACTGCAATGCCGAAATAGCATAACGCTTCGTTTATGCCAAGTATTGAACTTTTAACACCCAATCGTAACATGGACAACAGAAATATGCTTGTTGTTATGTTAAATGAACCGACAGCCGCAAGACGAGCACATGCCGCAATGGACAATAGTCCACGATGCATTGGATTGAAAATTTTATCCTTTTCAAATTGTTCATAATCTTGCAAAATGGCCAGTTGAATTGCTCGAAATTCCATTTCCACTACCACAGAAGCACTATCCTCACCAAGCAATTTTGCCAACCTAAATTGTACATCTTCTTCGCGAAAATTATGGTATAACATAAATGGTATAGTTTCACTGGTAAATAAATAGTTACAAATGATCGATGTAAGAGCCAATAGAATTGAAGTGATTGCAATATTATCTGATGCAATGGTTGCATTCATTTCAGCTTTTTCAGCATTTTGATTGGCCCATTCAAACGATGCTATAGACGAAGACAGTTGATTTGTTGCGAAAAAAATGGAAAAACCAATTGTTCCACCAATTATTGAGAATAATATGTGACGAAAGTCTTTGGCCGAATTTTCAGTTGCTTGCGTAATTATGGTAACGTATACAAGACCCTGTGTGATGCCAGCCATAAAACGTCCAAATGTTAATAATGCTTGCCAACGAGCACCAGCTGCATCCATTTCATAGAAAAGGCATCCACTGACTAACATCACCAATGCCGACAAATACTGTGTATTTTTTGGAAATATACAAAGTCAAACATAAAACAAATTCATTTCACATAAAAAAAAATTTGTGTATCAATGCTTACATAAATATTTCTTTTTTCAACGGCAGGCACTAAATACCATGCAGCCACAAATGAACCGAGCATCATTCCAATGTACCACACAACTATAGTAAATATCAAATAAACACGTTCGGAAATTAAATGTTTGTTGAGATAGTCAATCCGTGTACGGGTTGCATTCATTTTGTCCGCTTCATCACGAAGATCATCAACAGTATCATAAGCATACACTTGACTTATAGCCCAAGCAATATGTAATCCACCACACGATAATAACAACAATCCTATACAGATCAATTTGATATTGTGCAAAATCAAAAAATAAAACAAAATTTGAAGATTCATTTGTGACACATACAATTATTTCTATCAATCAAACATACCCGCTGAGATCGATTTAAGTTGTTCAAAATTTTTTCGAAGTAAATCGAATGTGCGTAGCTTTCGTATCGTTCTTCTTCTTTTCGGTAACGTTTCATTCTCTGTCAACGCCCTGTTTGACACAATGAAAATGGCATCTTTTGTCTCATTTTTTATACAATTGCGTTTTTCATTGTTCGAATTAATTGATGCCTTTTCATTGGGCTCAAATGATTCATCCACTTTTGCGAATTTTCCCATGGTTAATTGTAAATTGCCAAAAAAAAAAAAAATTTAATGTTTATACAAAAGTTGAACACTTATCGTATGACACTTGATGATTATACCGTCACCAATTAATTAATAATAATATTTTCAATATAATGATTCAACAATAAATAGACAAATTCGTCTGCTTTGAACTCAATTCCATTGCCGAATGAAAAAGATGTTCCTTATCTAGGCTATCCTGATGGGTGATATACTCAATTTAGACTCACCCATACAATCGTATTCAATGAAATTTATATCACATCAAGGTCATTCAGCAAGTATCAAACGGATAAACCACCATCATCAACAACAACAACAACAACAACAACAACAACAAGAACAGTGATAACAGCAGCAAAGCAAAAACAAGAATGAAATTCGATTTCCCAACTATAAATGGATTGTAGCGTGGGACGAAAAAGTTGACTTAGACGACGGAATGTCTGAAGTCTTGTGGGTTAGGATCTTCTTGTATTCGGTAGCGTGTGTCGTATATGTATTCAATTCGTTTGTAGTAAAAATTATGAAAACTTATTAAAATAAGCGGATAAGTTTTCTTTCATAGTATTGAACATCATTTTTGCAAATATAGAGCAAATAAATGGGCTGCTGTGTTTAGTTTGTGTTAATATTTCTTCAGTATTATAGATACATGCCACACACACACACACACACATACATACCCAATACCAATACAATGAAAATTATCCAACTTTTTTTCTTCCAGAGATTCATTTCATTTAGACGTTCAACAACTAAACAAAAAAAAAAAGCTTCAGCTGTTGCAAATGTTCAAGGATCCACAGTGACAGCTCAAATAAATAAATGAAATTTAAATAAATAATTACTATTGAATATTGAAGATATATTGCAATTTATCCATCTTTCAACCATCAATATGAGTATATTTTATTAAAGCACTTTGTTGAGTCGCGAAATGTTAATAATTTACAATTTATCTAATTAATTTTAGCGAAAGAATAAATAAATAAATTTCCAATTGTCCGTTCTTCGTATATTTTAAAAATATACACGTATATTCGAAATAGGTTCTTAACGCTAATAATAATGATGATAAAAATTTGGAATAATTAATAAAAATACAATTATTATCGACACGAAATTGTTGTACGCAAAAATGTGAAATTGTTCAACAATACATTTAATATTCATCAAAATGTTAAACTAAAATTGCCACCATTTTTTGCCGACAGTTGCTGCAATATAAGCCTGTTTGGCTGCAGCCAATGACAAACCATTTGTATTTGGAACGGATGAGAACAATTTATAACCGCACACCGATAAGATTAAACCCATCGGAATAAATTCCGGTTCATTTTGATAATGACGAAAATTAAGCGTTACCAAAATAATATTAAAACCACATTCCATCATAGTTATAAATCCAATGGATCGAATTCGAGTTGAGGCCGGAAAGCATTCACTCAAATATGTCAAACCGAGCACATCGATGGGCAATGTCAAAAATTGAAAATAAATTAATAGAAAGAATACAGTTATAAAGGCAATGCCTTTTGGTATGAAACCAACAAAAACCAAAATGACACAGGCCACAATCGATACACCGGCCAAAAATGTTAGAAAATGAAAACCACGTTTCCAATTAAAATAATTACCACACAGCATTATAATCAAACCGAATGCAAACCAAGTAAATAGAAATGTGGTCAACGTATGATTATATTCATTTATCATTTTTCGTATGCTCATGTGTGAGGCAATGATCTCAACGGTTTCATTGTTTCCAATTGGTATAAGTATCAGATCGTCTTGTTTGGCCGGTGAATTTAAAACCATCGTTTGTAAAAGTTTTACAAATAAAACAATTGTTGGAATGTTAAATGAATGGATGGCTGCAAGACGAGCACTTGCTGCAATCGACAATAGTCCACGATGAGCCGATTTAAAGATTTTATTCTCTTCGAATTGGGCATAATCTTGCATACAAGCCTCTTTAATAGCCAAAAATTCTTTCAATACTATCTCTGAATCACTGTCTTCGCCAAGCAATTTGGCCAACGTAAATTGTGCTTCTTCGTCACGATAATTATGGTACAATAAAAATGGTACAGTTTCATGCGCAAAAAAATAACTCAAAATGACCGAAACAAATGACAATAAAATCGATGTAAATGATATTATTCCGGCTGCGGTTTTTTCACTTTTTTCCGCTTCGTTGCTCCGTGCATCGTCATCGAATACGGGCGATGGAACATAAATTAAAAATGTTGATGCAAAAAAAAATGGAAAAACCAATTGTTCCACCAATTATTGAAAATAATATGCGACGAAAATCTTTGGCAGCATTTTCAGCTGCTTGTGTGATTATTGTAATGTATACAAGACCCTGTGCAACACCAGCTACAAAACGTCCTATTGTTAAGAATGTTTGCCAGGAATCGGCTGCATCAACGCTATAAAAAAGACATCCACTAGCGAACATCACCAATGCCGAAACGTACTGTATTGAATGAAACAAACAAACGGAAAATCAAACACAAAAATCAAAAAAAAAAAAAAAAAAATTAGTGTTGCAAATGTACTTACATAGATATTTCTTTTTTGTACGGCAGGCACTAGATACCATGCAGCCACAAATGATCCAAGCATCATTCCAATGTACCACATGACTACAGTAAGTACCAGGCCCATGCGTTTTGAAAATAAAACATTATTGAATATTTTATCGGCCAAATGAGCTTTCTCTTTATTCAAACGATTCAATTCATTGCGAAACATATACGATGTTTCGTAGCCAAGAACTTGATAAATGGCCCATACAATATGTAATCCACCGCAGAATAACAGCAGCAAACCTACATACACACACATACACACACACAGACACAAACACACAAAAAATTAAATCACAAATCTGGATTCAACCATTTGATATGAAAAATCAATTCAAACCTGCTGAAATTGATTTAATTTGTTCAGAATATTTCCAAATTAATACATAGCTCTCTTCTTGTATCGGTTCACTTTGATGCGGAATTGTGTGTGCCAATTGGACGTTAGGATTTCTTTCATAACCATTATCGATGTTGATACTTTCGACACTATTTTCACGTGCTTCATTTGTCATATAATTTTGATTTTGATTGTTATGATTAATTGGTGCGGTTTCATTAAGCTCAAGTGATTCGTCCACTTGAGCGTTATATGTGGCATTCCATGTATCCATGATAAATTGAAAATTTTTTTTTTTCTTAACGATTTTTCTGTTTAGTCAAAACTTTCGGCACTTAACGTATGACACCGTAACCAACAACGAAATTAATTGATAAATGAAAAACTTTTTCAAATTATTATTTCTCGAATGAAATAATGTTGGAATGTTGTGGGCCGCAAACCGAAAAAGAAAAAAAGAATAATCTCTTTTCCTATCTCAACAATAAAGCGGAAGAAAATTCGTCTGCTTTGTTCTCAATTCAATTGCTAAATGAACAAATTTTTCTTGTCAAGCGATTGTTCGGTGATTCAAACAACTACCAAAAACAACTACCAAAAAGGCACTCACTCAGATACACGCACATACTCACCACTGGTAGAATCACATCTTTATGTCTCATACGCCGATTTTCGTTCATAAACTAATCCAATGCTGCGAGAAGGAGAATGTTAAAAGATGCCAAAATGATCAAACTATGGAAATTATAGCACATCAAGGTCATTCAGCGTTCAGCATTCAGCATCATGTACCAAATGGAGAAACCACCACCATCACCATCACCACCGCCATCACCATCACCATCAGCAGTAAAGCAAAAATTAGAATGAAATTCGAATTCCCAACAACAAATCGATTGAAAAAGATCGATGAAAAAAAAATATGGACCAAGACGACAAAATGTCTGCAATCTTGTAAGTTAAGATCTCCTTGTAAGTTCGATATGTTGTACATATTTCCCATTCGTTTGTAGTAAAAATCATAAAAGCTTGTGAACGAAAGGACTTTTTCTTATGTATTGAACATCAATTCCGCCAATGTAGAACAAATGAACGCGTTGCTTATTTATGTTATTTTATTTTATTGGTATTTTAAACACATGCCACACACAAACACTCACACTCATACAATAGAAATTATCCAACTATTCTTCAGAATCTCATAAAATTTTATCCACAAACTAGAAAACCAAACGAATCTTGGCCAAAATGTATGTCAACCGAAATGAAGTTTTTATTTTTTTTTATTTTTTTCATTCATTTCATGAGAACGGAAGACAAAGAATGACCAACAGCAAGCTGTTAAACAATTTCAATGAAACACTGAAGCTTTAACAACTGCTGGCATTCACAATACCATACATGCATTGGCCTTTTTAATACCAAACAGTATATCCATTGGCTGCTCATAAACATTTCAATACAGGGACACATTGAGCAGATTACAGACGCTGAGTCTGGAGCCAAAATGACGAGCACATGCGAATATGAATAAAAAATAGAAGCTTTCATTGAAATAGTCAACTGAAATATGAGATTCAGAATGCTAAAATGAGAGAAAGTGACTTTTATTTACTTGCATGAAGATGAAAAAAAAAAAATGTTTCTGGCAAATGTAAAATCGATATGAAGAAAAATTTCGATTTTTATTTTAAGTTTTTAGTTGTCAGCGAGCAAGGGCAAGTGCAACAATGAATAACTTTGTCCGGGGGGTTTTTTTTCTTGCATGATAATCGTTTGAAAAATACTCGTACATCTGACTGAAATCATTGAATTATTTCGTTTGTAGATATGATATTGAATTGGTAAATGAGATGGTTCAAGCATCATCCCAAATGAAGATAAACTTGAGCTTTGAGATTTGATTGAGTGAATATGATTTTAACTCAAAATTTTAAATGAATGATAATGTCATTTTCGAATGTCTCATTAAAAGCAACCAAAAACTGTCAATCAGATTCAACAATGTCGAATCAACAATGCCCCGTTTAACATTCCCCCCCCCCCTACGTTCATGAGTAACATTTAATTTCCGTTTCAATATCGAACACAATAATATCCTCTTCATAGTTAATTAGATAAAGCATTCATAATACATACATACACCTGAAAGGTTTTTTGACATTTTCCTTTGATACTCCAATGAAAATGATTAATGGAACCTATCGTTATCGATTAGTTTTTGTTCTATCTCGTATGCATGGCAGCTGGACATTATTATTATTAACTAAGGACATCAATTCATTTTTTTTTGTATCTAAAAATCTTCCAGCTTAATAGAATCTCATTCGAAAGCAATCACAGAGCTCATTGTTGGTATGTTGAGTATGAAACATGACTGTTGCAGCATGTAACCAAAAAAAAAAAAAAGAAAAGAAAAAATAAAACAAGAAAAAACAACCCATAGTTTTGTGCACTTAAAATGTATTTGTCTGTCATTGAATGTCATAAACAAAATGACAGTAAATTGCGTTGCAACGACACGAGCACAAAATTTTGGCTAACAATAAATCACCTTCAAGCGACAGCATCCCATGAATGAGGTGAAAAAATGAAACAAGTGAAAATAAAGAAAAATTCCAAACATAAAATATGTGGATTTAATCTATTTTTTCGTTGTTGTTGTTGTTGTTGTTTTGAGACATTGTGTGCGTGTGTGTGTGTGTGTCGTGCTCTCAATCAAAGCCTGTTGACTCGTTATTTGAGGTCTTTTCTTTTTTTTTTCGTTCTTTTGGCCGTTATTCGGCAATTGGCTACCATTCACTCCCCCCATAAAAGCTTTAGTGATGTGTATATGTCATTCGCAGACTAAATGAATATAAGTTCAATTTGATTGTATACGATTTGTTGGATTTTCACACACCATCACTTATCATCGTCATTATCCTCATCATACCATTTACCATTTTATCAAAAAACGACATATAACAAATGAAAACGAATAATAAACGAATAATAAATCGAAATGAAACATTCAACAGCAAACGCTATATCCATATTACCGTTGACGATTTTATTTAATGGATTTTCATTTGTGTATAGTGTGACATTTCATCATTCGATAAGCACATTGTACAAAAAATGTGTCATCATTGACTGAAATAAACGACACAACAATTTTCCACAAAACTTATGGTTAAATCACCGAAACTGTTTCTGACTTCGACTAGCATTTCTGCGTCGCTTTTTTTTCTTCGTTCTTTCTCCAGTTTGAAAAATGTGTTACCGTGTTCTGTATTTGGTGTGTCGATTCTATCGTTGGCAAATCTTTGGAAAAATGTTAAATGATTTAAATTGAATAAAGTATTGCTTTGAAACCATTTCTCAGGAACCAATTCAAACGATGATCCAAACGAAAATACAACAGAAATCCGTTGGAAACATAAAAAAACGACCGTTAAACAATCCTAATTTCCGTCAAAATCCATTCTTTTTTCTCTCGTTCCGTAGCACTTCGGAACAGATAATACATTTACCATGCATGAGTGTAATAGTGCGGTTCGTTGTTCTTTTCCAATTGCTCGTTTATTTTCTATTTCAATCATGGGGGATGCGATTTTTATATGTGTTTTTCTGTTTTGTTTTGTTTTGTATCCGTTGTTGTTGATGTTGACTGTGTTCAGCTCCGCTTGATGCAAAAGGCTAAGCCAGAGAAAGACAGAGTTCAAGTAGATCGCATAATGTGTAGTATTTATAACACAGTTATTTATTTGCAACATAATCCTATTTGGTTGTAAAAAGCTTTTTACCATCGCAAATTTAACGCGTCGATCTTTATCCCTTGCTGTATGTATGTATAAATGAGTCTCATGTATATGTAATGTTGGCCGATTTCGATGTTTGTGCCACGATTTAAGCGAGAAAAAAAACATTTATTTATTTATTTTTTTCCTTCTTTTTCTTCGTTTTTCGGCGCTCGAAGCTCAAACTGTCGTTTATCCCATACACACATATTTGTTGTTTTTGTTTAGTCGATGGTTGGTATTCGAACAAAAGATTTATTCACCGTTCAAAATTTTTAACATACTGTGTTTGTGTGTGTGTGTGTGGTGTTTAAACGGTGAATATCCGAAAGTTCATGTGAAAACACATGT
>GL501517.1:3453594-3473956 GCA_000149185.1 Mayetiola destructor
AGAACACACACACACACACACACACACACACACACACACACACACACGGAACGAATGACGCGCATTTGTTTTAATAAACGTTTCATTTCCAAACAATGGCACACTTGGCGATGCGAACGAGAAAAAATACAACACAATATTCATTCAGCACGATGGGATACTCGATAAAAATGCGAGAAATTGCAATGTAAAATACACACATGATTCAAACTTATTGATTTGATTGCATTGAAACGCTTTTACATTGTTTTTCATTTTATATTCACAAACATTCTTATCACATTGCCGAATCGAAACGAACACGCTATTCTGTATTCATATTGGAAACAAGTAGCAATTCCCAATAGATTTTCCAAACATCGTTGTTTTTTTTTACATAAATTGAAAACGAAGCGAAAAAAGAACGGAGAACGGTAAACGGAGACAAAGAAAATGGAAAAAAAAACAAAAATCACCAAAAACAAGAAGACTAACGCCATATCAAAGCATTCGGATTTTGGTCAATGGTGTGAGATGTGAATAGAAAAGAGTACATTTAAGCGCTGATCCTTTCACCTCATTTTCTACTGGGTCTTTTAAACTTATAGTTTTCCCTTTTTTTTACTTTGGCCATTTTGCTTTCTCTATCTCGGTTTCTTTTATTAACACAAGCACTAACCATATAACGATAGATGCGGTTAAATGTGAAATAAAGCATCGTCCGCTGGGGGATCGATACATTTGCAAATGCCAGAATTGTTGTGAATATCGAACATTTGTGGGCATTCGCATCGAGGATATGTATATAATGTATAAAGAAATCAATGTATACATTCAAATGTGATTATTAATGGCAAACCAAATTAACTATCCATGTTTATGCATTCCATAATTGAACCGGCCTACGGAAATGTATATTTACATTGATTTCTGGAAAAATTCTCATCATTTATTGAATTTGGACACGGGCAACAATGCTCAATTTTAATACTATCATCGGATGGTTTTGGATTGTCAACTGGTATCGGTGTAAGTCACTTAAAAAACACTTAAAATTTAAATTTACCATTAAAAACAATCTCTTTTATCATAAATATTTGAAGCTTCATTCCGAAAAAGATTATTACTAATTGAAAATACATTTAACGAAATGAGTAGAGTCGAAAGAATGTCTTTCGAATGCCGTCGTATTTCGGTAACATAACCAAAAAAAAAGAAAAATCCATCGAAAAAAAAAACATTGAATTTTATAAATTGTTAAATGGATAAATGGTGTCACACATCAAATTTGCACATTTTTCCCTTTCTCAGTTTGATGTTTTAGAATTCACAATGGATTTTGTCACATGCAAACTGAGAACCGTGTGTCTGAGGCGAGATTTTCGATTGAGCTGCTTTATGCTGTTTATTTCGAAATATTTTCGATGATTTATTAATGAAAATGGACAGGTTTGTGTCCCATTGTGTGTATTGCCATTTCCAACATTGTTGACATTTATAATGAAGGTGAAATGCATTTTATGTAACAATTTATGCATAGCACATAGCGCATAGTGTTCGTTTATTTGGATTCAAATCTTTCAATGAATTGATAAAATTTCCGACGTGAAATTGGTGATTGTGTGTGTGTGTCTGTGTGTGTTCGATGAATGTCTCTATTATATTTATATTTTGTGAAACCATTCCATGATCATTGGTAATGGTATAATATTTAGTATTTACTACCACAGATACCATACACCATCCAAATACAAAATACCAATGCAAACAATGAAATTGAAACCTGTACACACTATAAACTTTATGACAAACTCTTTCGGCAACATTGAACATTGGCCAAACAAACATTTGAAATGTTATTTATTATTTTAATATCCGTTGCGGTTGGAATGCGTATTCTGGCTATTTTGCCTATTCAACAATAGACACAAAAAGTCCAGTCACCAAAGTCTATACAGTTTCAATGGTTTCGATAATGAAACTAAAATAACAAAAGAAACAAAAATCCACCAACTAACAAACCAAGAAACCAATTATACAAAATTCTGTACCAAATTGTTATCACGAAAATAAATGAATTGCCGCATTTATGATTTGGTTTTGGGAAATTGAATCTCGTCTTGTTGTGTCAATTTTGTGTGATTCTTTAGCGCAGTAAATGTAACTCGATTGAATATCTTTCGCCTCACTGACTAGCCAATTCAAAATGCTAAGTATGTGTTCGGTGGCCGATGTCCAGTGCCATCCATCTATGGAACAACAAAAACCAAAAAATCGGAATGTTGCAGAGATCGAAAAGTGGATGCGATTTGTGCAATAACAGAATGTAAAATGTTACATGTTTTTTGCCCCATCCGTCAAAACAATAGAAAGAAAAGCGATAAAGCTGTGTGGAATTTTCGAACCATTAAATCAAGTTACAACCATTTCAAAATGTGTGATTGAAAAAGGTTTGAGATTTTCTAATGGCAAAGGCTCTTCCTCTCTCTCTCTCTCTCTTTGTGTGTTCCTTTCATTGTTTGCTGTTTGAAAATCGTTTATTTTCTCTTCTTGGCTCATTTTTGGCCGATGTTATCCGAACTCATTTATACAGTAGCGGCCGTCAGAGTGAATGGAACGGGAAATGATTTTGATTTTGGATTGAGATTTCACATTTTCACATTTCAAATGATGTTTTTGTTGGTTTTTGTAGATATACATACAATTGAATGCCATTTAGCCATTTAACTGTTTTTTGTAGGCAATATATATATATATTGACGCTTTAACTATAACCAAATATCAACACATACATTTTTCACTTCGCACTCACCGATGGTTGAATAAACCAAGCAATACACACAATCCTCATAAATCAGTTTCATTTACTGTATTCACTTGAACACCGCTGAGAGGCTTGAATAGAAAACAGTTTCATGCATTTCCATAGTTAACAGTTGAATGTTGAATGTTGAATGCGGACGGCCTGAAAACCAACACAATACATTTGTAGTCAGAAAGTGCGTGCTTGCATTGTTTTTGTAGGGAATTCACACAACAATTTACAGAAATTCATTCCAAATATACTTATTATGGACCATGATCACTGTGACCGACAATGAATCGAGTATATGCAAAATCAAAAGCATTCAAATATCCAAATATATTATACAATTTATAGATATTTTAATGGCCTAAAATCTATGTGCATACAGGACTTAGTACACACAGGCATCCATGCCAACGAATACAAATGAAATTTGCCATTGACCGTTCAGCATCATTCAGCATCGTTCAGCATTTCGTTTGATTCCAATTTTGCTGGTTTTTATATATACAATAATTTATAATATTCTATAAATAATGGCATTGGTGAAATGCTCGATATGCATTCCAATTGCACATGCCAACATTTACAAAATACAAAACAAATCAAAATCAATAAACATCGAAACGGTAACAAATATTTACATTGCACAAAGCGCTCGAAGAACCGAAAACGGATGGATTTTCAGTATTTAGCATTTGGTTGAATTGGTATTGTTTCAAACAAAATATGTATCACCGACACATCCCAAATTTAGACATATTTCACAAAAGGTATTCAATAATAAGCTCCTGATGACTTATGGCTTTTAATATATTGCAATGTAGCCCCATAGTTATCGTCTCATCATCACAATAAACGTTGCACGTTACCCATTGCCCAAAGGCAATGCATCGTTATTCGTTATGCAATATATACATATACAAATACATATACATATATATATATCATGATGATGGAATGGGCGAACGCATTCGATGGAAAGCATTAATTGATTTTTATTATTTATTGCTTGACATGTTCGATTTCTGAAATCTTTATCTCATTCTCACACCATTTGCAATGCAAACCATGACTGTGATTGAAGTGAATTGCTTTGCTGCATTGGCATGGATATGCTGAATTTTTTCCCTTGAATTTCGTTACAATGAATGTATCTCTGCATATTTTTGTTTGGACAAGTTTCATAATAAATTGTTGGCCATACTTTTACAGTACTTACACAAAAATTGATCTCAATTGCCCAGAAAGGGGATGGCTAAAGTCTGAAGTGGCACTGTTCAAACTGACAAACGCATACTATTCACATTCAAAACAGAAGTTTAGAAAATTTACGGTGCCCAAGTGTGCGTTTTTTTTTTGCTGCACATCTTCAAACTCTCAGCCTTCCTTCCAGAAACTTTGCGAATGTGAACAGTGTGCACAATTCAATGTTCAATGTTCACAAAGTTCACAACTTAGACATAGCTGAATCTCGTGATGTGTAAACTGATAATAATGTGCATTGTGCATCATGCGATTCAAAATTCCATATCAATCTATTCAATTGTTTGGTAAAAACGATGCCATGCAAATTCCCCAACCTAGTCAAATAAATCATGTTCAGAGTGCTGCTTATTGCTTATGATGCCATTTTTTATGCCATCTAACATTTTGAATAATCCACAGCTCAATCACTTTATGGGCTTCATCGTGCTCAATTTATTGTCGTTGATAATCCAATCTTTTCTATCTATAATAATAGTTTTCCGTTTTTGATAATAATTACTAATTTCAAGCAAACATAAAATTTTCACTCATTTGAAGCTCCAACGGAATGAAAAGATGCCTGCAATAAATAATGTGTGTGATCTTTTCACAGTCGCGCCCAAAATACCAGATAGAAAAACGATAAGAAAATTCAAAATAATCTAACTGTTTCTAATGGCTCTTGAAAATTCATCCGATAATAATTTATCAGCTTTTAATGGTTCGGAGGAAATGGAATTTGGGTTTTTCAGTTTTTGTTCAATTTGTTTTACTCATCGTTCACATTCGGATTTCGATTGGCTTGGGAATGATGAACGAGAATTAAAGAGCCGCTGTTTTTCTTTTGTTTTAGCCTAAATGAAAATGCTGCAACTTAATCGCAATCTAAATTTTTTTTTTTGATTCGAAATAATTTGGCGCGCTGCGCTTATTAACCAAGTCCAAAAATAAATATATAAATTCGGTGAACGATGGATAAACTGACATCAACATATGAAAATAAACGTTGTGAATAATGAAAATGGTTCCGGTTATGAACGTTACACCAATAACGGCAACATTCAACATTCAAGCATTCGACATTTTATTTTTCCATAAAGGAAATTTTAATTGCCATCTCCGCATATTTTAATTGTAAACACACACCCAAAATCATAAATAGGAAAAGATTCTGCATTTAAATCCATTTGTTCAAATGAAAAAAACAAAAATCAAATGAGAATAAAAAGAATAAGAATTCACTAAGTATATTTATATAGAATATTTCCAACAAAATTGGTCATGCCTAATAAAGAATTCTTGTTATGTGAAATGATGCACGAGATGAACATCAGATGATCGCATCTCGTGCACAGTGCACATACATCAACGAACAAACAATGCATGTGTTCAAATGTTTGTCTCATTCATTTTCTTCTCACTTTCAATTTCCAATTAAAATTCTTTTTATGGAGAGAGCGAAAAGATGTCATCATTGGCTGTCGCAACTGCAAAGTGAATAAAATTTATCGGCACTTGGCACAATGAATAACTTGATTTGCGCGCCTTCAGTCTCTCTCATCGATGCCCTTAAAAAAAGAAATTGCGACAGCGATAGACAAACATAAAATGGATAAAAAAAATTTTTTTTTACTTTTATTTCTTTGCCATAATAAAGAATCGTCACAAACAACGATAAAAACTATTGACTGAAAAGTCAAAATTGCATTTAATTTATACGGCCATAGCACTGCTGTCCGATAGGCGAAACAAAAAGATATTAAATTTTATATGTACGAATGTAATGTGACATCGAATAATCGAGTATGTAACAAAACTTGACTATTTTGGTATTTTCCATTTGGATGGAAAAAAAAAGAAAAACTGGCAACTTCAATGGAAAAATTATTTCTTAATCGTTAAATTTTATATGCAAGACACCGAATGTGCAGCGTGCATGAGTGTTCACTGTTCAATGTTTAGGGGTAGTTTTTTGATCGTTTCATTCAATAATGACATTGATGTCGTTGGAAATTTTTGTATTTTGCCTCATCAGTTAGTTAGTGTGGGAAATCATTATTATTATTATGTATTATTATATAAACGCGTTCGCTGTGTTCACAGATTATTATTATAGTTCCATTGGATATTGGTTGAATGTCGACAGTCGAATGCTTTGAATTGTGTGATGGAAATGACGTAACCAAGCGCAAATGCGTAAAACTTTTTATATATATTTCTCTTCTTTTTTTCATATTATTTTTATCCTTGTTCCAGTTCGAAATCGAAAGAGGGTGTTTTTATAGTTTTATTAGTGATTGCATTCGATATTCCGTTTGTTGGTGGATGACGTTCGATGCGGCTGTGAATGGTGAATGTTACTTGTGTGACATAATAAATAAAAACAAAAGTCCAAATGCCTTCGCTCTTCAACTTAATTCATCCCATTTATGGCTTATATAATTCATATTCTCTCGTACACACATACATTTTCGGCATTGAAAAGAAGAAGAAGAAGAAGAAGAAGAAGAAGCAAAAAAGCGACCACGAGCTCTTTCATCGTGTACAGAAAACATCATGACAACAGCACTTGTGAGAGCCGACATTGCATGTACAATGCACAATACCCTACAATAAATTTCGATTTCTTAGCATTATTACCATCGAGGCGAAAAATGATTGGAAAAAGCGAAGAAAATTTAGAGGAGATGAATAGAATTGTTGAAAGGGAAATAAAAATTAAGCACATGATTTTCCTTCTTTTTTTCCCATTTAATTCTTCATGTTGCTGAAATGTACGATGTACAATATTTGACAAATGCCTAAATAACATATACTACCACTTTGGTTTAGCACTCGAAAATCCGCTCTCAATCCACAAATGATGCTCACACTCTTGTTGCGCGCATCCAGCAAGTATCTGTATGCCCTGAAAGTATTTTGGCTGGCCAAAATATATTCAATGAACGAACGACCGAACAAATGCGTAATGCAATTGAAATGAGTAGAGTATACCAAAAGTAACTTACTGATGAAATCCGGCATGAAGAAATTGAAGAGCCATATCAATGCCAATTGCATGACATTGACAACTGAACTACCATCCCCTTTAGTATCGATCAATCGTTAAACAACATGCTTATTGCATTGGCGAACCAAATAATTTAATAGTGTGATATTGGTGTTACTACCAATAATTGCTCTTTGCCTACGATGGTGCAAAGCATTCAATTTTAGCATCTCACATTGCTTTAACTCATTTCGTTCGATTGATGCTTGTGTGGCGTGAAAAAAAAGAAAATGTTTCGTTATTTTTCTCGTATGCAACTGAAAAATTTCATTATATTTCTGTTTGTTGATGTTGGTGTTCGATGTTCGATAGTCGATATTTGTTGGCTGTATTTTGTATTTTTGCCAATTTTCAACCCCCAACAAAACAACCGAAGAACATTTTCCATTGAAACCCCTTAGCTTATTTCAGTTTCATTTACAGCCACCGAATCATCGACTCGTATTCTTTACAATTTTTTTTTCTTTTTTTTTAAGCTCACACTCTTGTTGCGCGCATCCAGCAAGTATCTGTATGCCCTGAAAGTATTTTGGCTGGCCCAAAATATATTCAATGAACGAACGACCGAACAAATGCGTAATGCAATTGAAATGAGTAGAGTATACCAAAAGTAACTTACTGATGAAATCCGGCATGAAGAAATTGAAGAGCCATATCAATGCCAATTGCATGACATTGACAACTGAACTACCATCCCCTTTAGTATCGATCAATCGTTAAACAACATGCTTATTGCATTGGCGAACCAAATAATTTAATAGTGTGATATTGGTGTTACTACCAATAATTGCTCTTTGCCTACGATGGTGCAAAGCATTCAATTTTAGCATCTCACATTGCTTTAACTCATTTCGTTCGATTGATGCTTGTGTGGCGTGAAAAAAAAGAAAATGTTTCGTTATTTTTCTCGTATGCAACTGAAAAATTTCATTATATTTCTGTTTGTTGATGTTGGTGTTCGATGTTCGATAGTCGATATTTGTTGGCTGTATTTTGTATTTTTGCCAATTTTCAACCCCCAACAAAACAACCGAAGAACATTTTCCATTGAAACCCCTTAGCTTATTTCAGTTTCATTTACAGCCACCGAATCATCGACTCGTATTCTTTACAATTTTTTTTTCTTTTTTTTTAAGTCAGCACATTCTTTTTATTCCTGAACGTTTTGTTGCTGTTATCGCCCTTCCGTTTTTCCTCTCATTTCGTATCGTTTCGGTTTTTCGAGTTTTTATTTGATTCTTTTTGTCAAATATCAAATGAGTGACATGCTTGACATGACTGTTTGATACGTTGATGATTCAGATTTTTTGTCAATATATAATAAATATTACCCCTCCCACCGCCCCCCCACCCATACGCATACACACAATTGTGCTCAACACAATCAAATGACACAGTGGAATTTAGGCATTTCAAATGCGTTACGGAATGCCCAATTAACAATTGCTTTTGCTTCTATTGCGTTGACAGCAACGAGAGCTTACCGTGCCCAATTTATTTCATTGGATTCTTTTTTCTCGTTCATCCAGTGCCCAAGAAGCTCCTTATCACATTCAAATTTTTGTTTCCCTTCCGTTGGCGTTTTTCATTGTATTTTACGGTGATTTTTTGACTCTCTTTCAATCTACATAACTAACTGAACATTAAAGAATCAAATACTTTTCGACAGGAAAAAAACTGAAAAATAAAATAAAAATTGTCTTCCCTCCAATATGGTTAAACGAAATGGTTGTGGGTGGAGGCGAACTATAGCGCACATAAAAGCAAAAATCAAATTGGTTTTCTATTCACCAACATTGTCTCACAATGTTACACTATCGAATTAGACATAGCATTTCGGTTGAAAGGCTTTTGTGTTGCCGAACACCAGATGCAAAATCAACATGACGAAAGAGCAGCAAATCCATAAAAACTTATTTCTTATTAATCGCACAAGCAACGAACATAAATGTGTATACCTCGATGACGACTCCGACTCCGACAACGACGACGACGACGTATTATCCGTTTTCTATGTGCACTATACTCGATACTGTGAATGCTATTGTATTCGAGAATTTGTATAATATACATCATTCTGTTCAACGGATTTCAGACGAAAACTTTTCATCTTCAAGTTTCATGTTAACTTTGCATATGAGAGCAGTTTTGTGTGCCGAAATGATTGAATATGTATATTGTTACCATTGAATTGAATGTGTAACAGACCGACGAATTTCAAATGAAAATGCTTTTGTACAGGTGCAGAAATCTAGAAGAGATTGACGCTTTAACTATTTACATAGCTGAAACTTGTTTTCTCGACGGTTATTTCACTTTTGGCAGCTATTTTCAATTGATTTTGTGTAAACGTAATTTCAGGAACACAAATAATCTGTCAATAAATGACTACGGCAAGCGACATAAACAGAAACGATCACGATGACAATAGTTTTGGTATGTAATTTCTTGGCCAAAATTGAATCGTTCAGATTTCAATGCCTGTCTCTTTCCATTTGCACCCGGACCAAAAAAAGAAGATGAAGAAATTGTGAGAAATTTGTTTGTGTAGTACAGGTGCTGTTCGGTTCCCATCGAATTTGTTACATATATTGTATTTTTTACGGTGCCTCCTTCGTTGTCACACAATGAAAGCTTTCTTTTTTTTTTTTTAAACACCTTTAATTTGATTGATCAGAAGGGTGAATGCAGTTGACATGCCATTACAAATGATATTTGGAATTCGTCTTCTTTAAACATTCTGTGGTGTCCTACGGAAACATCACATCCCAAATGAAACAATAACAATCTTGACATCACATGTGCAAATAGATTCGTTCGTTCATCGGGATTTGTGTGCGCTTTGTGAAAATAACGAAATTTCGTTTTAAATTTATTCATTGGATTTAAAAAATACAAAACAAACAAACAGAATCCTTTTAACGATTTCAAGTGTATTGGGTAACATTTTTAGTGTGCATACATTCAATAAATTTTTTTTCATTTGATTACAAATGAGAAATAAATAACAGACAAAAAAATAAAAAATAAAAAAAACCGAATAAGAACTTCAAAGAGAACTTCTCTATCGGGCAGCCATTTTTAGTAAGCCGGTCGCATACAATTCAATTAAAAGCGAACATCAACCGGAAACATATCGAATTGTTAAAGGAACTGTCGCATTGGCAAACAAATCTGAAATCGACTCTTATAGTTCGTATTTTCCTCACATCAAACTAATTACAAACATACAATATATACACATATTAGCTGATACGTGCATCGATTCAAGCACGTGATAAAATAATTCTATGCTTAACCGGGCACACATCGGACACTTTACCAACAAATGTGATATCGTGCAAATAAAATACAAAATATGGTTATGGTGTAACAACATTGCTGAGAACTGAGAACGAACCGCTTACCATGCCATTGTATTTCGAACCACGGAGATGAGAACTATATACGAATGACTAAAAACGGTAGAAGACAAAAAAAAATTCGATTCATTTTATTTCTGAGCACGTTTCAATGATTTCTGAGCCATGGAGCATCTGTGGATGTCATTGTGAACGTGGCGATTGTCCTACAGATTTATTCACACATTTTTGATTCTGGGGCCGGTTTCGGTGGTTGTTGGTGTTGTCCATCGGATTTGGACGGCAAAAATCAAGTTATCCATATGAGACTGTTGTTTTGGGGCCAATAACAACAAACCAAATAGAGCCTTCGCAATCATAAATCAAATAACCTGAATTCATAATTTGTCGCTTTGCTACATGATTGGTGCTCAGATTTCCAGCTAAATGTTCGTAAGCACGTAAAAATGAAATGAGATAAATGAAATCAAAGTCAGGACAAGTATATAGCGTATAATTGAACATGCAATGCATGCGCGTGCACTTCAATTTACGTTCCATCCAATGAAATAAAAAAACATAAAAGAAAAAAAACAAACGGAAACGCAATTCGAACAGATAACTCAATGTTATAAGAAACAGAACAAAAAAAAAAAGTATTTAAATTATGCTGCGGTTCAGATGGACATATGTATGGTTGGCGAGAACGTTGAACGTCGAAGTCACAAGTGAATTTATCGCATGAATGTCAAAAGACGCAAATGCAATCAGCAACACAGACATTAGTGAGCTGGAGGGTCCAGGTTATCGATATATCGTCCATCATGTTCCAAAAACAACACAAAGAAAGGAATAAAAAATTTTATTTGGCCACAAACAATGAGCACCAATCAATATCAAATGTTTCATTCCTTGCAAAAATATTAATTCAAAATCAATTGCTCCACCGTTTCGAAGCAATTCTGATTCGGATACAACGGAAAACTGTTCACACAAAAATCACAGAGAAAAAAAAGAAATCGCATCGTTACACATCGTTACACATGTTGTAAATTGTAAGTTTTCCATTTGAATGCTATCCTCAGAGAGAGAGAGAGAGAGATAATTCAGTTCCATTACCACTGAATGCGTTCCAAAATTGAATGAATATCAAAAGTGTTGAATGTTGAACAAAGTTTCTTTAATATTATAAGTATTTTGTGTAGTTGTCGAAACTCGATTACATCGTTCAGTGATCTTTGAAAGTTCACTCTTTATTCGTAATATTTTCGATAATAAAAATAAAAAAAAATTCTCGAAAATCAACAGTTTTCCGTATCAAATGAGCAAAATGCTTCAATTTTGAATGGAGAGCTTCTGACCTCTCGATACAAAAAAACAAAACATAAATGAAAAAGCCAAAGAGAAACCAAGCTCACAAGTTAAAGTTGAACTGAAGCATTTAAAAACCAATCGATTGTCCGAAGTTTTCAGAAAATTCAAATTCAATTTGGTATTTTTTTTGGATTTCAAAAGCGTTTTGATTTTGGTCCAAATATAGACATTCAAACATTTACTGATTTGATTGAAATTTGAGGAATTGAAGAGGAGACTACAGAATTTAGGATATGTTCAAATTGAATTCTTTGCAATTTGCAATTCCAAAATGGAACAAAGTTCCAGCCAAATTCATTCAATTCAAGTTCTTTATTTTCCCTTGTGTACAACCAAAGCAATTCAACAAACGAATTGTTCCCCTTTTTTTGGAGGGAGGGGGGAATGGAGGTAAATGAAAAAACATTTTGTGGAAATTACATCACAGCCATTAAGTCATTGTCATTGCCCTTTATTTTTCATGTAAATGAATTTTCATTGAATTATCCGACAATTGAAAGTTACGCTATGTGGTTCTATTTGAAAGCATTTCAAATCTAAATTGTTACAAAACAAACAAAAATTGTTACTTTTGCCGTTTCAGAATGCATTCGATTTCAATTTTTTGTCGAATCGCTCATTTTTGGTCGTTTGTTTGCTGTTTAGTTGGTTGGTTTGGGTGGCGAAGTGAATTTACCTATGAATGAAGATGTGTGATTAATTTCATTTTTACACGAATACAATCACTTTCCTATTCGGATGAAAGCTGACATAGTCGGTACAGATGTCTGTTGTGTGCAGAAACTCTTATTATTTTGATCATAATTAGACAAGGAATTTCGAAAATTTAAGAATTTGATTGCGTTTTCGGAGTCATTTTGGAGCCTTTAGGGCCTGCATGTGTCTGATTCGAAAAGCCATAAACATGATGTATTTAATTCACATAGTTTTTGTTTTGTGTCATCACACTTCGTAAAGAAAATTTATGAAAATGATTTGAAAAAAGAGAACATATACAAACGATTCATCATCTAGCCAAAGTGGAATTTGCATTTGTTTACATTGATTTTTCTCTCATTCTTCGAAAAGCCCTATGAATATGAATCGACTATGTATGTCTAATCTCCTGCCACGTAATTTCTAAATATGTACAATTGTGTGAACGTGAATTGGATTACAAATGGGACTGTCTGACTGAATAGTAAGGGTGCCGCTGATGAATAACGTACAAATGAGATGCAATTTGGATTCATATTGATGCTATTCGATTTAGATTACAATTTGAGTGGAGATTTTTTGTTTGTTTTCATTATATTTATTTCCTTTTTTTTTTGCATCGTTTTACAAAGGACAGAGGTTTCCCTTTTTGTGTACATGTGCTTTTCCTTCAATTACCGAATCGTAAGCGTCATCAAGTATCCCGTTTTTCCAGCACAACAAATGTCCTAATCATCAGTAATTATGTCATTGAGGAAGTTATTAATGTGTTTGTCCGTTCGAATAGAATGTTGAGTACTTGCGATTAGTGCGCTATTGTCATGAAAAGCATATAACGAATTCGATTCGAATGATGGTGATTCTCGGTGTCGATCTCTTTTTGTCTTATTTTTATTTTTCGTCTTTGCTTTGCTTTGTGAATGAATGGTCTGAAACGTTTGGAAAATTAGTGAAAAACAATTTGCAACAGTTTTGACTAGTTGAAGTGATTTTCTTTCATTGCGTTCACTTTCTCGTGGAGAGAATTTGTTAACGAAGAACTTCCAGAAATGAAATCATCCCACAAAATGACATCTGAATCAATTTGTCTTTTTGAGCATATGCTATGAACAGAAAAACCAAATGTACTTCTGCTTGCTGCTTGCTGCTTGCTGTCCAAATATTTATTCATCAAGATGAACAAAACTTGGGCAAAACTTTGCCGAAAAATAAAACGAATACGACGAACCATGTTTGGGATTTGTTACAGCTTTTGCCCGCTGCAAAATTCATCATTTGGTTTGATTCTTTTTTCTTTCTTCCTCTATTTTTTTTTTCTTTGTCGTTGTTTGAATTTCACCCAAAAGTTTTCGGGCACATGAAAATTCGAAGCATCAAAATCATCATATTTACATACCTTTTAAGCAAACGTTTTGTTAAATTTGTGCATTTCAATTTCATTACTGGGTTTTCCACACTGAAATGAAGTTTCCTTAGTCAACTTTTCAAATTCCAATTCATTATTATTCCAATCTAATTTGAATCCTTTTCTTATCGTCGAATGTGCAATGTGCACACCACTTTCTGTAATTTTGTTTAAAAACGATGACAAAGAAAACACAAGAAAAAAAATAATAATAATTAATGCCATCACTAGACTTATTTCAAATGAATGACTGATTTCAACAAAGCACACAATCAATTCCGACAAAAAATTGTCGGTAATTCTTCATAAAATACCGTCGAATAAAGATCAAAATCGAAAATTGATGAAAAACACTTTTTATCATTGGATTTTGGCATTCAGTGTTCAGCATCCGGTACACAATCGATGATTTGATTTGTCATTCATCTTAAGTGTTGAATGGCGACATTAAAATTTTTTTCTCTTTCATTTCCTTTTTTGTTTGAAATCGTACAAATTTTCAAGTTTTCAATAGTTTCAAAAATGTATATATACTATATTCGTTCGCTTCGACGCTATACAATTGCAGTTTGAATGGCAACACACAACACAGTTGAAAACTTATGTTTTATTTTCTCTTTTTCTGGAACAATTTTATTCTGTTTGAAAAGAAGAAGTATAAAGTCTGTCTTGATCAAGTTTTTTGCATCTCTCCCAAATTCTATTGAATTATTTATCAAACGGTTACAGTTACAATTCATTCAGCAGTATTCATCAATCGGATTGTTCAATGGGAATATTACTTTTGCATAAAAATGGATATTTTTTTTGCCTCTTTTTTGCCGAAAAAACGAGATTCTTAATTTATTTAAAAAACGAATAAACGAAGTTGAGCATTGTTGCGTTCAATTGTCGTAAATGCCCATAGTTGGTGTGTAAACAATGATGCAAACGGTAGAAAATGAGAGAGATAAAAAACAAATTATTAAAATTTATCATTGAGAACAACGTTTGGCCAATTCGAGAGTCCTTTTCTCAGTCCATATAAAATGTAGAAGATGCAAATGGTGTGCGACTATGGACCGAGTGTCGGCACTCAAATGCTGCACCGGATACGAATATAATGAACAACAGCAGAGGAAATATCGTTGAATGATTTTGATTTTTCAGATAGCTTTGTCGTTTCGATTTGATTGGATGCAATTTCCGGGCATGGACTTCGATCGATGCATCAATATTCCGAAATTTTTGAATGGTTTTGCTGTCGAATGAATTGTTCAATTGAAATGTTATTCGGAAAATCGTTTTTTGATTGGAATATTCAGATCGAAATCGCCACTGATCTTTTGAACGGTTTACGGAATATCAGATGTATTAATAATAATGAAAAAAAAGGAAATGTTGAGGCAAAATCATTACGATTACGAATAAAATTGATGGCCATTCAATTGATGCGTTGTACGTAAGAGCATACGTATTACAACTGAATATGTGTGGGAACGCTCAAACGCTGGTTCACATCCGACGATGAGTTACAAGTTTTCGGTCGGCCAATCATTGTCCCACAAAATGATGATGAAAATTAATCGTCATTGAAAATCCATAACAAAAAAAAACAAAAATTAAATATTTTAAATTATTATTATAATCGATGCTAACTGATGCGATACTTAATTCAAATCATAAAATTATAACTTTTTCTTCATATGCGAAAAGAGATTTTACATTTCAACGCAATACTCCATACACCATCATCGTCTGAACAGCGATTTCTAAGTGCCAAACGCCGAACGCTAAATGCAAATTTCAAATTTATTTTCCACCTTCCGATCTCCGTTTTCAAATGGCAAAATGGCAATAATTTCCTCCATTTTTCTGTATGTTTGCCTGCTCGCAGACATGCCTTTGCGAATAGAAATGCAATAAAAATGTTTATTTTTCAAACGTATAATAAGTTTGACAAATAAACGATAATTATGGCGTTCATTTGGCAATAATGTTGTAATCAACGAAAGAAGGCGCATAAACTAAAATATTATGGATTTTAATTGAGTGCGTGTATGGTTTTTATTCGTTTTGGTTGCCAGTTACTTTTATTTTTATTTTTATTTTTTTTTCCTGTCATACTATTTAATAAGTAGTTAGTAGTCGCATTTTAAGTCCACGCAATGGCTAACCGTTCAGTCCAGTGTCCAGTGTTTTGGACGAGTGTGTGGTGTTGCTTGGTGCTCAGTACTCAGTATGAAATTTGAAATCGACAAGATAGAAGCAAAAACAAATAAATATTAATACATAAAAGTTTTATTCATATTTTTTTTTTGTATTTTTAGCCATAAATACTTGTTCAGTAGTGCACATTGCACACTGCACACGACAAACAGTGGATATGGCGAACGCAGAATTTTTTTTTTTGGAATTGCATTTCATCTTTAATTCTTCAATTGTAGAAATGTGTAATTGTATGACGACCGAAAAACCGGTATCCGAGAATCGGTTGAGTTTTCCCCTCATTCGTAAAGACAAAAAAAAAAAAAACAAAACAAAAACAAAAGAAAGAAAAAAAACACCTCAAATCGAACTAAAGACATCGTGCTTTTCCACATCATTTGAATTTTTTTTTTACTGTCTGCAATGTACCACCAGTGCAATAGTGCGCACAATTTTTCTTGTTTTTATCATTTCAATGTAATACAATTTGATGAAGAAAACAAAAAAAAAACAATAACGATGAAACGAGAAATGAATTTTATGAAAACTCATCAAATATATTAATAATGGATCCGGTCCCCCATTTCGATCGCCTCCCATTAATATATTTTCGTTTAGTCAAGTCAACTTATTCGACATTCAATTTCTCAAATGGCATCATTATTTTTCAATCGATAATAATTTATTTTATTCGCACATACATAATCTCCATTGAGCACACTCACCGACATTCGACATTCCGTTTCGTTTCGTTTTGTTTCGTTTCGTTTCATTTCGTTTCGTTTGGTTTCGTTCCGTTTGATGATCTTTGTGTGATGTCGATTGTCGATGTTGAGTTTCTGGAATCCATTAAAAATGGTAAATTTATGCATTCAATTCATTAAAATTTGTTCCGAGCACTTCAGTGATGCTTTGGTCATATGCATATGCATTCTATATATAAATATAAATACATTTTGCCGTTCGACATCAAACCCATTTCGAACATTTCGCTTTTCTTTCTTTATTATCGTTTGTGTTTTGTGTGTGTGTTTTTTTTGCTTTTGCTTTTGCATTTGAAATATTTATTCACCAGTCGCATTCGAATATATCAGTTGCATATGTTGAACAGTTCAATTTTATGGATTTCTTGTCATTAAAACAGGAAATAAACGGAAAATATTGTCTTGAAACTCATTCAACCATTAGATTGAACATTGAATGTTAATGAATCCAATGGAATTCATGATTTGGCCACATTTTCATTTCCAGCAATGAAATGTTGATTATGAAGGAAATAATGCGTTTATTTCGATATTATGAGAATTTTTTCGACACAATCGGCCCAATCCAATGTACATGTAGCTATTCTTTAACGATAATTTTTTATATAATTAATAAAGAGCCAATAAAAACTACGTCCAAATTTGAGCCCCGGTTTCGAGCTTTGTTACAATCGTTGACAATATCAGATGTATATGATTATTTTTGGGTTTCAATTTTATATACAATTTATGAATCATTTAAAAATGGATTTTATTTTGTGTGCGCTCATTTTCAAGCAAACGACAAATGGCTATCAAACCCACATCCACCATCGATCGCAATATGGCATTCGCTTCCAATAATCTTTGTTTTCTCTGTATCCTTGGCTTTGTTTGCTTCACATTGATATCTCCAACAATAAATAATTATTGGATGTGCGGTCATTCAGCAAATTCAGTTAATAACATTTTCGATTCAGAACATTCGTCGTCTGTTGTAATGCATTGCAGCGATTCGTTCACTTAAATTTAATTGATCGCATCAAACCATTAGGTTTTGTGCACGGCATACCATACTCGTATTTTTTCTCTGCCTTCCGTTTTGATTATTATTATTATTTTTTCCACTTTATCATTGTTCGCACTTCAACGTTTTTTTTTTTTTGTTTGCTGGTTAGTCTGCCATTTTTTCTGGAAAATCTATGTCAACCTACGTGTTATTCGTACCCATAAATGTCAACTAAAAGCCAACATCGACACATTAACTGCACCAAAAACGTCTCATCTGGATCTGATCAACAAACGGAATGAAGAAAAAGAATAAATAACGCGAACCGAAATGAATCGAATGTGACTTACATACACGTTGAGACAATCTATTCACATCGCATCACGATCGCCACCGTGTAATGAATGACAAAAGTGAACACAATTTCCGAGATGAAAACGATAAAAAGGAGTCACAACAATGCAACCAAAACACCAGGACAAAATGCAGAAACGAGAAAAAAGTGAATTGCCCGACTGTAAAGTGGACATCACATTGTGGAGAATGGAACATGGGACATGAGGCTGGGACACACACACACAGACACACAAACACATATTGAATCCTGTTTAGCTATTTATTTTCCAACTGAATTTCATTTAACACGCTGTGGCTTTGTTGTCATCGTCGATGACCGGTGTCACTAAATGTTATTGGTTTGGTTGTGTAAATGCTTTTGTTATATGGTTTTTGCTTTATGTGGAATCCACATTTGTGGATAGTGGATATGGTGTACGTTAACTACTGTCACCGGTTATGGTCGGCAGTGCTGTTGTAGCTAACATCAATTATTTTATTGTCTTTTTATTGCTTTAGTCGTATCCGTGTCGATTCGATCGTTTCCCATTTATTTGAGGAAAATAAACTAAAACGAACAAACGAATTTAGGCTAAAAAATGAGTCACAGCGTACTGTTGGAAAAGTTTGTGGAAAAGTTTTTGTTGAAAAAAAAAAAAAAAAGTTTGTAGAATCAAACTTGAGCAAAGAATTAATTTATTTGGCCGAAGCATCGGTTAGAAATTATAAGTTATAATATGAAATTCATTGGATTTTCTGCTAAATGTCGGTGTAGCTTGTTTCGCATATGCAAATTCTTAAGCACATAAAAGATCAATGATACATTTTGGCTTCCTTGCGTTCTTGGTCTTAACGCCATTTCGAATGTATTGACCATTTTTCGATATAATTCAGCATCAGTTCATCAGTTCAAAGCATTGTGTTTTTCTCTTGATGATTGCATGTCTGATACGGAATGTAAATGCACGAAAAATGGGTTCCATACAAAAAAGGCAGCAAAACGAACGAATGATCGATCTAGCTATTTGTCAAAAGAAGAAAAGAAAAAAAAAGAACACTAACCGAATGGAAAAACGAGAGAAGAAAAAAATCAGAAATAGATTCATGTTTTGCAAACTGAGAAATAAAGAAAAAATCAAATCCATATGCAAATACGTTCTGTGCGAAAATTAAAAAAAAAAATACAATATCATTTTTTCCATCAATTCGCTGCCACTTTAATTGATCGGAGTAGAAAATGCGAGAAAAAGACAAACATTTTTTTAAAAAATAGCTTATTGTTAGTGTGTGTGTGTGCGTGTGTACAGTGCAAAAAGTCTGAAATCAACATGTCTGCTGCAATAGTGACAATAAAAATGCGATGCAAAATGTAAATTGGCATTCGAAACACAAATTTTCACACAAATGTTGCGATCAATTTTGGAGCATCGAAATCAAACCAATTCGGCAAATGAAATCCAAACGAAACACACATCTTTTCAAGTTTTGGCGATTCACGCGATATGCAATGTTTGTTATTTGCAACGTGTTTTTTTGTTTCTTGCTTCATTTCAACAATAAAAACTGTTGATGCATAAACAGGATTTTCCAGCTAATGAACTTTAAAATATTTCAAAAAAAATAATCGCATTTTGTTTAATCATTCATTCGTTCATTCGTTTGTTTGTTATTTCTATTGGAATTGTGCGAGTAGGAACAAGCCACCGGGACGAATGGCCAAAAAGAAAATTGATCAATTTTTTTAACGTTGACGAAAAATGTCATACACCTTGATATTCACTTCGTATTTATGAAAATTCACCTATTTTCAACCCGTTCCAAATTGTTTCAAATTTCAAACTTTATAGTGCACAATATGCTGTTTTTCTGTTTTTCTGTTATGGTCATTGCAATGAATGAATAACGGTTCAATTTTTTTTTTATTGTCGCATTCAAAAGTATCATCAATGTCACATTCATATAACCATATAACAAAAGCGTATATGCGTCTATGCACTCGACGACACATTCAGCGATGGCCCATGGCAAATGTGTATTGCCATTGAAGGGCGAATATTTCCGTGCCAGATGATTGATTTCATGAAGCGTAACAGAATGCCCAATTAGTGACATTTGGAAAATGCCATCGAATGCGAACCAAAATGTATTTTTATTTTCACAAATTTTTCGGTTTAATTTTTCTTTTTTTG
>GL501517.1:3501441-3515069 GCA_000149185.1 Mayetiola destructor
TAAATACACACACCTACTACACACACACACACACACACACACACACACACACACACACACAGGGCAAACGAACACCTACAAATGATTCGATATGAACAACAATACCAAAAGCTCCAGCAATCCATGCCACAGTTTCCAACAGCCATTTCGTTATAATAAACAATATCCTTTGTTTCCATTCGATGGATACAATGAAGTAAGCGAGCGCATACTTTAACCGCTAACATTTGAAAAAGAAGTAGGAAAAAAATAAATAAATATTTCCAGTGAGTCCTAAACAGAGTTTATGGACATTTATCCCGTGCATCTTGTTCTCGTTTGAAAAACCAAAACAAGAAAACTAAATCGTCACGTTCATAATTGGAATTATTTTATAAAGTATAAAGTCGACACGAGATTGAACACTGAACACTAATGTGTGACGAAGAGGCAATGCGTCGGCACATATAAGTGTCAGCAAAAAGTTTACACTTTTTGGTAAATGATGCTTAAGGGGCCATTGAAAATCGCAATAAAATACAAACGAACAGCAAAAACACGTTGCAAACATACACTGGAATTATGTTTGCTGTCTCAAGATGAATCGCTTGTGTTTTTTTTTCTGTCTTTCTTTTAATTCTTGTTGTGTTTTTGTTTGTTTTTTCCCGAAACGTAAACCATTCCATACAAAGCATTTAATCATAAAACACATGTTTAATTTGGATTTATTCGCTTAGTATTTTATAAGTTGAAAACGAAAACTGAAATTCGTCTTTAGTTGATTTTTTTTTTCACCAAACAATGCACTTCTTATGAATGCAATTTCACTCGGTTACTAACACAAATGCGTATTCTCAACGAATTTCCATGAAACCACCTTGTTGTTGTTGTTATTGTTGTTGCCGCTATAAGATTCTTGAACAACAACAACAACAACAACAACAACAACACCAAGTCAAAAATTAAAATAAAGGGAAAAGATCGCGCCAAAAAGACAAATATCGTTAAATTCATTCATACGTTGCATACATTTATTTTATCGCATTCAGTTTGCGATAAGTATGGTGTATGAGATAGCTCTTGATTTCCTCGATTTCCTTGTTTTTTGTCTTGTTTAAATTCGAATTCTCATACATTTTTTTTTTCCTTTTTTTTCGTTTTATGAGCTCAATATGAGCATTCGTATTTTCTACCGCAACGCCATTTCTCTCTCACAATTACATTAAGTCGCGATGTATATTTTACTCTTGATTATTGCAAAACACCCAGGCGATCATCATTTTTATCTCACATTGTTGGTAGCTGCCTTGTTGAGTGGTTTCTCTGTGTTACGCCGCCGATTTGGCGATTCGAAAAAGTATTGTGATCGCCCGATGAACAGTGATCTAGTCAATGTATCAAATATCTTTTGTCCCAGTTGGAAATAAAGCTGCTGGCAACAAAATTACCGATCTCAAATCATTGTGGTGGAAAAGTTTGTTGTCCAATTGGAAACAATTAAGCAAAAATATTTGATTTCCATCTCTTTTTTTCGTTTTTTTTTTTGTTTAAATGGATGGCAATACGAAAAACATATGTTGTCTGTTGAAGACACTTCTAGTGGCTATAATTATTGCTTGCGTGACTCCAAATATACAATCCAATTAAAATAACTGACAAAAATCTAAAAGAAAAGACAACGGGTGACTTCTTTCTTGTTACATTCGACTAAATAATAAAATGGTTAACGGTGAATGATGAGCTGCTGCCTTGGCTCGAATTTCGCTACAAATGCAATTCGATTAGGTTGGTTCCGTTTGCATTATTTGCTGTTTCTAATTTCGATTATACGTAAAACTGGACAAAAATTGAATCCTTAACATCCATCCGTATGCTTTAACCCTCCACATTGTACGGTGAACACACACACACACACACACACAACGTGATATTTGCCATTTAACTCTACTTACTGTTGTTGGACAAAACAACGACCGCATCAAATCACGATACGTGTACGATATTTTCTTATATGCGTCATTAAAAATTCAGTTGGCATCGGTGTGTGCATTCTCTGTCGTCTTTAAACTGAGGAAAAAGGCAACACTTTCGACCAAAAAATTCGAAATTTCCCGAACATAAAATTGAACAAAAGCCGAAACGATGATGATTCCTTTTTTTTTGCTTTGTTTTTCGTGTCAAAACCGCACAGATTTTTAGCCCGAACAAACATCTTCACTAAGCAAATGTATCCAAATAAAAGAGTTTTCATTTCGGCATTTTCCGTTGGAATTATTCGAGAAAGACAGTTAAAAACTGAACAGGCCATTTAACATCAAAACGAAGATCCGAAAGAAAGAAAAAGAAAGAAAAAAAATCGGCAATAAAATAAAACCAAATGCACAGCAAAGAAGACGATAAATAAATTTCAAAGATTCAAGAACATATTGGCTGTTATGTGCGCACACAAACACAAACGCACACTTCCGAATGCAAATCGTTTGACGAAAATGTGAAGAAGGCATCCAAATAAGGAACCAAATGCATTTGCATCAGCTCAAAATCACGTAAAATATCTCAAATACAAAATATTAAATCATCAAGAAGCCAACAAACGACACACCATTCAAAACTCCGTTCATAAGAGGAATTTTCGTTGAGCACTATCAAATGGAAACATTTAAGCAGAAGAAAGAGAAAGAGAGAGAGAGAGACGAAAAATTGGATGAATTTATGTTTCAACCGAAAGATAGATGAGAATGTTGGTTATTGTAAATTTTAAATACTTTTCGAGTGTTTCTCCTGTATTTTAATTAAAATAAATCAACCATTTTTATGAATTATTATTTTTGTATACGCACTCGCACATGCTAACGCTCATTTGCAATATTTATGTTCCAACTGCCTCACATATTTCGAATGAGATGCGATGGCAAAAATCTGAGAAAAAGGAAGAAATCCGCAAACAATATTTTTATTTTGCTGTTGTTCGTTGTTGTTGTTGTTGTTCGTTGTTTTGTTTGGTCGCCATTGAGAGCTTCTTGACTCATTCAAAAATGACTCGTTGCATATTCATCAAAGCTAAAAATGAATGGTTTGTTTCTATGACGCACAAAATGCAATGCACTTCTGGTTGAATTGTCCAGATTTGCAGCAACTTTGGTAAATTTTCTTTGCGAAATGAAATTTTTGCATTTTTTTTTTTTTTTTTTTTGTTGTTTGCCGCTGTTCTCTCGAATGTGTATGCATTTCTTATACGGCATATTGCACACCACATAACATATGGGCTATAGGCCTGTATGCATTGCATTTTTGTATGGATCATTTCACAGTTCATACCAAGTTCCTGTTGATGATGTACTATATACATATACATTTTGTGAAGAGATTCAGTTTCGTTTTTGTTGTTGTTGTGGCCCATTCATATTATTATTGCTGCTGCTGTTGCTGGTGCAATTGCTGCTGATGCGTAGTGGCTGTTACTGTTTGTACGTTTTTGTGAATGTTGTAGTTGATATTGAAGTTTTTTTTTATTTATTTTTTTTTTTTTTGCTTAAGACCATATCATTAATCAATCCCGATGACACATTTAATGGATGCATACACGTTTGATGTTGACCGGTTTGTCAGTTAATTCATTGCGGTTGTTCATGCTACGAACGCCTCCGTCAAAACAAATTGTGATTTATTAAGTTATTCTTTGTCAGTCAGGGAGTTTGTAACAATTTTTGCCATTTTATTTGCAGTACGAATCTTTTGGTGTATGTACGGCACACATTTTCAAGTGGCCATCGTTCGAAAGTTTTCTTGTTTGTTGGAAATTTGGATGGCAATAAAGATGCTCATGCGGACCGGATTGTATGTTTATTGGAAAATGTGTGGTATGGAGCGTTCAGAGTTCGGAGCGTTCTTGTTATGGTTGTTTGGTGAATGATTTTTGTTAGCAGCTCTCATAAAATAATCGAGTGATTCGTTTCAAGATGCACTCATGTGTCTGCTTGATACTTGAACGGTATGTAGTAGTGTAGTATGTAGTTGACTTCATCAGTTTCTTTTCTTTAGTTTTCTTTTTTGCATTTCATTTTTCTTTTTTTTTTATTTCATACATTTTGACTGTCTCCATGTGCATTCATCTCATGCCGCGTTTTGTCACGCATCATCAACCGAATTCACAATAAAATACTTGACAAAATTTACCATTAAATTTATGCTCTCAGTGCTCAGTGCTCACAGCTCGGTACTCATTCGACTTAAATCTTTCAATGAAATTTTCATACGCTTTTCTGTATTCTGCATCCGAAAAGGAATTGTTTTTTTTCTTCTGTGAATGCGATTGATGCTGTCGATAGTAGACAAATTTCATCCATTGTATAAATGTCAAATGCTTAATTTTTCAACAGGCAATTATACATATAAGTGGAAAATACAATCGAAAAAAAACGGGCAAAAAAATTGATATTTTAAGAACTATGAACCGCAAAACTCTTTAATGTATGAGTCTTTAATCTCTCAACAGCTAAATTTGTTTTCACCGAATCTATGCCTGTTCGTTTCCTGCCTGCCGACTGTCGACGACAGAAACACAACAACATATTACATTTTCATATTTCAAGCATATAATATTTTCATTGAATGAAAATGAAAGATTTTCAATTCGAGCACACAACACCCATCACCCATCACCCATCAGATATAAAGAGAGAGAGAGAATAATTGATTCTCCGTTTTGGTCACATTTGTAGAACATTGAATTTAGTTCTTAGTGCACTTGTCATGATGACTTTTATGCTTGTTCATTGTAATCTCATTCTTTGTCATTCGAATCGGTTTTTTTTCCCCCATTTGGCGATTGTCCAACCAACATTTTGAATGAAGTCTTTCACTGTATGTTTTGGGCATCTTATATTCGAAACTCGAAATGAATGAGAGAGAGAAAGAGATAGAGAGAGAGAGAACAGAGAAAAAAGCAATAAATGACTGTGATTTTTCACCTAAAATATCCAAACAGTTTTTTTTTTTTTGGAAAACAAAATTGTTCAACATGAAACATTCACCAAAAATATATAATGTAGTGGCTTAAGTCAACATTTTTGGTTCAATCGAATCCAAATGCCAAAGCTTATTCTCTCAAACGAAAAATTATCCAACATGAAACTACAGATTTTGGCTTAATCTTTCACATAATATGTGTGCAATTTTAGTCATTCCCTCAATATTTTCTCTTTGTACGGCTTTATTGATATAATTTTGCTTGATTAACTATAAGTAGTGAATGGCGAATGGCAAACCGAGACCGTTAAATGCTGTATCATTTACCAAATACCAATTGATGAACCATCATGGCCTGTTTGCTGTTCTGTTGATTAAAAACAAAAATAATAATAATTGATATTGGCAAAGTGTTCTGTCGAACATTGATTTACCGAACGATCAGATATCAGAAAAAAAAAAGAGAGAGAGAGAGAGAGAGAGAGAGATTGTTCGGGTGATTTTAAGTCCAGTTTAATGGTTTTTTATCACGCGCAAATGGCATCTCCGTCTCGACTCTATTCGGGGCTTACAAACGAAAAATTTCAGCTTTAAAGTAAGTCGATTAATCTTATTTGGTACACATATTTCATTTGGGTCAAGATACTTGGGTGTACATATGTGTGCTTTCGGCTCTCGGCTTTCGGCTCTAACTCTCACATCCACACGCACTATAACTTACTATATTACCAAAATGGTTAAGAACAAATACAATTTTTCCTAATCCAAAAATGAATAAGCACTTTTCGATGTATCGTGCATTTTGGACACGCATCGGAATTTCCTTGTAAGCAAAGTGCTTGTTCATCGGCATCAACAGCATTGAAAACAAATATCTAGTTCAGCTCAAAAGCTTCACAGTCGATGAATGGCCTTATCACATACACAAACATCTTTTGCTGTGGCTGTTTTTTTTTCTCACTTATTTTGACAACATATATCATTTGATTGCATGATACTAGACCTGCTCTGTTTTGTTTTTAATGTAAGAATAAAGAAACTTTTTTCGCCTTTTTACACTTTTTATTTTTTTCAACGATTGGAAAAATCTTTGAATCGATATCATTTCACCGAGAAAATAAATCGAAACTCTGTCGATGCTAAAGAAAAAAGAACGTGACTCAAATATTCCACACGACACACCTAAAAAAGATCCACGTCGAACGGGGCCACATCTATAGTCTATTATTCTTCTTTTCATCATTTCGAACGATGTAAATTGTTGTTGACGACAAATCTGTTAGAAATTGCTGGGTTTTTTTTTCTGTTCTCTGCCTTGGCCAATGATGAAACGGGATCGTTTCCGATTGTGATGCAATTGAATGAGAGAAAATTATTATTGCGAATCGATGGGCGACGCAAAGATAACCACAGGAGGCGATTATTATTATTGTAATATTATCATTTGAGGCTTCTTCGCTTCATATTCGAATCTTTTTTTGCCCTCAATCGTTACGTTTCTTCTTCTTCTTCTTCTTCGTTTTCTTCGTTTTCTTTTTCCTTCTTTTGTGATTTCGATGTCAGTAGATTATAATGATTGCATTCATAAAGATGCTGTATTAAATATGTATTTTATATATGTTATCATTCTATATTTCTGTTCAATATTCAATGTTCATTAATAATAAAATAAATTCAAATATATATTCAACGAGAAGAAGAAGAAGAAGAAGAAGAAGAAAAAAACTGATTGTAATCTGTCATATTATCGTGATCAAGACTCATTACTCAGTTTGAAATCATTTTTCATTTTGAGA
Organism: Mayetiola destructor; assembly: GCA_000149185.1. Taxonomy (NCBI): domain Eukaryota; kingdom Metazoa; phylum Arthropoda; class Insecta; order Diptera; family Cecidomyiidae; genus Mayetiola; species Mayetiola destructor. Next base: position 3,508,185 of record GL501517.1, read on the forward strand.
TTGAAACTAACAAGCCAATCAGTCGCATTGTGCAGCGAGGTATTTCATTTAGTTCATTCTCGATTTGGTCGGCGTTTTTTTTTCTTTCACAAACATATATGCTCGTATGTTTAAATTGTGATATATTTTGACAGGTTTGGAGTCTAAGTTTCGAATTTTATTAAATTGTTTAACGTAATATACACGGTATTCACAAATACAACCGGTCCATTTGATTTAATTGTTAAAAAAAGAATCGATCGGTTCGCAGTTATTTTCATCAGCATAATGTATTAACTAAACTAAAAACAAGAGATAAATAAATATTCAGTTCGTTTACATCGGTCTCGTTCGTTGTGTTCGGTTTCTCGGTTTTGATGCTATTGTCAAGTAAATGGCTAACAACAACTCCAGAATGCATTCACATTGAGCTGGCAGATGCAGTCATCGTTGAAAATATTGTTCCATTGGAAATATACTGCCAAGCTAGACTCGGTAGCAACCGATTTTTTCGCTCGCAATCACAATCGCAATCGCAATTCATTGCGAGCGCTCAAAATTCACTCGCTCCCAAAAAATCGCTCGCTCCCAAAAAATCGCTCGCTCGAAATTCACTCGCTCCCAAAAATACGCTCGCTCGAAATTCACTCGCTCCCAAAAAATCGCTCGCTCCCAAAAAATCGCTCGCTCGAAATTCACTCGCTCCCAAAAATCGCTCGCTCCCAAAAAATCGCTCGCTCGAAATTCACTCGCTCCCAAAAAATCGCTATCGCTCGCTCCCAAAAAATCGCTCGCTCCCAAAAAATCGCTCGCTCGAAATTCACTCGCTCCCGAAAACCCAAAAAATCGCTCGCTCGAAAAATCGCTCGCTCCCGAAAAATCGCTCGCTCCCGAAAAATCGCTCGCTCGAAATTCACTCGCTCCCAAAAAATCAAAAAATCGCTCGCTCCCAAAAAATCGCTCGCTCCCAAAAAATCGCTCGCTTGAAATTCACTCGCTCCCAAAAAATCGCTCGCTCCCGAAAAATCGCTCGCTCGAAATTCACTCGCTCCCAAAAAATCGCTCGCTCGAAATTCACTCGCTCCCAAAAAATCGCTTCACTCGCTCCCAAAAAATCGCTCGCTCCCAAAAAATCGCTCGCTCGAAATTCACTCGCTCTCGAAAAATCGCTCTCGCTCCCGAAAAAATCGCTCGCTCCCAAAAAATCGCTGGCTTGAAATTCACTCGCTCTCAAAAATTCACTCGCTCCCAAAAAATCGCTCGCTTGAAATTCACTCGCTCTCGAAAAATCGCTCGCTCTCCCAAAATATCGCTCCCAAAATATCGCTCGCTCGAAATTCACTCGCTCGCTCCCAAAAAATCGCTCGCTCGAAATTCACTCGCTCCCAAAAAATCGCTCGCTCCCAAAAAATCGCTCGCTCGAAATTCACTCGCTCCCAAAAAATCGCTCGCTCCCAAAAAATCGCTCGCTCCCGAAAAATCGCTCGCTCGAAATTCACTCGCTCCCGAAAAATCGCTCGCTCCCAAAAAATCGCTCGCTTGAAATTCCCTCGCTCTCAATATAACGATTTTGTTTCACATCAAGCAATATCCACTTAAAACAAACTCATACAGTTTTAGACAGTTTTAGCTCATTTTGTGGCACAAACCACAAGTTAAATGCAAATTAACAGTTTGAACCGTGGTGAAACATTGCTATTATACAGACTGTTCACTGAATTCCATTCCATATGAATATCCAAGATTGATGTAAGAAGACTAAATTATTACATTTATGTGTTTATGACTGAAATATTGTAAGTGTTCATTGGAGCACTGCACGAAATATTTTGTGTTGTTTCGACCCGTACCCGACAATTCGGCTTTGCAGGCACCAATATTAATTCACAACAACACTTGTCTAGATCCCTTCAGATCAAACCGCCCATTCTGGGAAGTGGGAATCCTGCCATCGGCCCAAATACATCTAGTTTTTTTTCTTTCTTCTCCTAAGTGCGTCGAATATGGTCGGATTACTGAATATATTGAGTCACATGCGGTACTCCACTCTTAATATTGTATCATATCTTCACGAAATGAAATTCATTGCGTGTGTTTTATGCACCGAAATGAGAGAACATTTCCGAAAATCTTAATTATTTTACGGGAATATTATGTTCTCGTTTTTCTGTTGTTGCTGTTGTTTTTCTTACGCATCCAATCATCAACAACCAAATGAAACGAGATAATGATATCCCGCAACTGCTGATGTATTCTCTTTCGTTTCGTTTCACATTGTCAATTATATACATTTTGCTGTGTATATTGTATATTTCTCGATTTCATTATTCGGTTGTTGTTTTTTTTTGTTCTTTCTCTTCTTATCTTTTTTACTTTTTCGCATACCGGTGCCTGTGCCCACTTAATCATTGCGATTATCGAACAAAATGCAACATTACTTACTCGTGTATGTTGCAGCTTTTGTTGTTGTTTCGTTTTGTTTTTCTTCGTTTATTTTCCATTTTCGCTTTGGTCCCCATTCCTTCACTTTTGGACGTGCTGCTCCCATACAATAACTGTATGTGTGTGTGTGTGTGTGTTTGTGTGTATTAAAATGCGCTCACTTCTCACAAGAAGTATTTAGATCATTTAATTAAATCTGATAAACAAAGTCCCGTGTATTTAATAGTTAGTTTCTGTTGATTTTTCGTTTTTTACAAAATTTTGTTCCGCAATCGATGTGCAAAGTGTATACGTTTGTTATTACGCGCACTGTGCTAGTGTATTACATATGCTGAATCAATATAGTGAAGTATGAACATTAAAATTGTGTTCACAGTTTGAAAACGAATCAAAATCATCATAATAAGAACAAATAAAATCCAAACGGAACGTGCATCGAAAACTGAAGATTTTGCAAACACGTACTGCCTGATAGCAGGCCTGCTACGGAAAGTCAAAGAGCAAAATACAGCACAAAAAAAAATCATCAAAACGGATGTTTCAATGCATCGGAATGGTACACCATGTACAACTTCGTCATATCAATATCCCTAAATGAAATGGTGAAAAAAAGAGAAAAATTAAGTAAAATGAATAAAAATGAACGAACCGATAGTGAAGTTTTATGCATTTCTGATTAGGCAACAAACTACAAATGATGGAAATTATCTATTAATGCGTTTCCACCTATTCGATTTCGATCCAACGATATGTGTGTGCGTATGTATTTTACGGTAATTGAAATTGATTTATTAAATGGATCGAAAATGTTTTGCTAAAAAGATTGAAGGCACATAATGACACAAACATACAACTGTTAACTTGTTTTATCAGCGCTTTCAAATCGAAAATTCACTGAACTTTGGAAAGCGGAATTTTACAGCAACCATTTGGAGGCCAATTTATAAGGTTTGTTTCGCTTGGCTTGAAAGACGAAGAACGAACTTTGCTTCGCTTGGAAATTACTTATTGTAATTGCTTAAACACAAGCAAACATTTTCCTCAATTATCGTTTTGCAAATAAATTCTTCAACGTTTCGTTAATGATATTCATGGGCATATCCATTTGATTCTGAGAATGAATGCTGGACGGATAAAGCAAGAACAAGAAATGAAAAAAAGAGAAAAAAAACAGTATAATATAGTAGTGAATGTGTGATGGTTGAATGTATGAATTTCCTTCAGTTTGTACGTTGCGATGCAAAAAAAAACAGTCCTTCGAAGGTAATAATTTACAATCACGTTGGTAGTCCATTGAACGCCCATTTTGTCTGTAACTGAATGAATGGAAAATGAATGAAAATGTGTTGTAAACAACCAAATGAATTTTGAACCTGTAACCGAATTTACACTTTGCATTTGAAATCGAAAAGAAAAAAAAACATAAAATGAACAGAAAACATTCAACCAGACCAGATTCGAACGGGGTATAATGCTCAATAATATACATATTTAGGTTTGTTGTTTTTTTTTCTCTTCATTTTCTTTCTGGCCAACGATTTGCTGATGAGCTACAAATTAGTCGAATGAACGAAATGAATAGAAAAAAAACCCCCGCTGGTGTTCAAATGCTTCGAATAGACAAAACTTGCATAAAACTCAATAAAAGCAAATGGACACATTACATATATACGTTTATTTCAAAACTAAAATGGAAAAAAAATGAAAATTATGCATATTTCCGGATTTGGATGTGAATGCGAGCACATGCTATTTTGAATATTGGTGTTTAAATATGTACATATCAAAGTGTCCACAGTCATCATCATTACCGATGCAACAACAGCCACCAACCAATCATCCAACTAAAAAACGCATCACATGGTTTACAATGATAATAATAATAATAACTCATTGAACAAACTCGGACATTGAAATCCAGCCTGGAATTCATTATACAACGTACAACGTTCATTACATGTTATTACTTGTTATTATTTATATTATTATTTCAGTGTTCAAATGGACAAAAAAAAAAATGGAATAAATAAAAAGCTTCTCATTTTGTTATCCATTTAGTCGTCACACTTCCATTCAATTATCGTAACGCATAGCTCACACAGCTCTTACAGTTTAACATTGAATAAATTCGAATCGGCTTCAATATCCACTTGCCGGATCGGTGCGGACAGATACTGTTGTTACGGGCAACAAAATTGATTGGCATACAGTTACTAGACAACGGGCAATTATGCGAAACTTGAAGCAAACGCGTTTAGAATATATGAAAATTGGCGTCGAATTTCGAATACGTTATTTTTTTTTACAATTTGCAATTGAAAAACTTATTATATAAAATGGAGCTTGTAATGCAGAAAAATCAAATCGAAAAATAGAGCAAATTAAAAATAGTAGAAATTTTTCAAATGGAAAAGACTTCGTTTTTTGTTTTTTGCGGGCACGAGTTCACATGACTATAATTAGAATTTACCAACTACTCTGTTTAATCTATTTCATTTCAACTATCAATTTGATCGCAATCAACGAGAAACAACATTTTTGAAAACATTTAACAACAATAATTTGTATGGCGATTTGAAGCAAACCAAAAATTTGGATATTCAGCTGAGAAAATATTAATAATCAGTCTCAGATCACAAGCCAGAGTTTTATTTTTGACGTTGACATGGTAGACAGAAGGCGCATATTGTGCACTGCAACTACTTAGCTCTGAGGCAGAAACGGTTTGAAGCCAAAATTTTGGACGCTGATATGCATTGAAATGAACAAATGAACAACAAGTCAACATTCGATACCAGAAGGAGAGAAAAGCATGAGATTCTTTATTTATTTTTTTTACTTCAAATTAAAATAAATAAATAAACGATTGTGCATTGAACATAATGTATATGATGTGCAATTGGTAGTGCCAATTTGGCACATAAATTTTAATCATTTGATTTTGTTTTTATTGTCGCCTTTTGTAGCCTCTAATTATTTATCGTTTAACAGGTTTTGCATATGATTATATATATATACTAAACATATATGAGAAACCTTAACCATTTATACATTATTATTATTCGCTATGCTCGTCTCTCGAACAAAGCTATCACATTGCTCATTGCCCCGTTCACACATAACACATAGCTCTACAACTATAATTCAATTTCGTCGTGTGCTTCACATTGCATCCAACAGATATTCTATATTGTGGTTAACATTCGTTCGGTTAACTCATTCCGCTTTCATAAAAATGACCAGAAAAAGAATTATAATCATTGGCAAACGTCGATAGCTTCAATAACCATTTCACTAAAATCGCATACTTATTTAAAATTGGAAATAAAAAAAAAAAGCAAGAAAAAGCAAGAAAACTGAACAAAATTAACCGAAATAAAGAGAAATAAAAAGGCAACCGGCACATTCAATTTTCATTTGGCTACGTGTCTCATCAGTTTCGGACTATAATAATCCATTATACATTTTTTTTTCTTCTCTTTTTCATTTGACTGCTAATATGCGTGCAACATATTCGAATGTTTAGCGTTTGGTGTTCAAGTGCAATCATTTTCATCGTCATAAAATGTTGAAGTTGGCCAGCAAGTGAAGAAATTGATCGCGAGCGGCATCATTTAATTTAAAAGACCACAGAAAAACAACACGATTCCATTTAATTTGAATTTAAAATCGATAGCCGTCATTCGACCTGAAATGTATTGAAAATCGAGAGAGAGAGAGAGAGAAAAAAAACTAATATAATAAAATATGGAACGTGTGTTCAATATATGTAGTTTACAGAGCCGTATACAACAGTGTGTGGTATGCAGTCAATTTGTAAATTAAGAGCAAAAAACCGAAACCAAAGAGATTCAAATGAAACGAAATGCTTTCATTCGAATGGGAAACCTCTGGTCAACATAGTTTTAGTTTTTATTTTTTTACCACAAAGACAACTGTAACAGATGGATATTATTTTATTGCAGTTAGTATTTATGTGAATTTATGACAGCTAATTTCAATTCATTATTTTATTATGCATGTGAATTTGTGGATGTGTTGGTGTCGCGGTGTCGGTGTTTCTTGTATGCTTTTCCTTGAATTTTTTATTCTTTGTATATATAATTCGGTTTTTTCATTCAGTTGAATACAAAGTTTTGGACAAAGATTGGTCTGTGTGACCAATGCCAGTATGTCTTTCCTCTCTCCTCGGTTCATCCAATATTCACAATCACACAACATGCAAATGTATTATGCATGGAACATTTTAGCTATAAAGTGGTCACAACTGAAAGTTATTTTTTCCTCAGCAACAGCGAAAATAATAAGATTATTCAATGCACCTTGGTGTCCATCGATTAAATGCATTTGGTTTAAAAATCGATTTTATTCACATAAACACTTTAATTTATGTTGGCAGGTCCAATCAATTCAACCATACATTCGTTATTCATCTTTTTTTCTCTTCTTTCTCTCTCTCTCTCT
>GL501517.1:3515631-3530114 GCA_000149185.1 Mayetiola destructor
TTCTTCTTTCTTTCTTCTTCTTCTCTCTCTCTCTCTCTCTCTCTCTCTCTCTCTCTCTCTCTCTCTCTCTCTATTCATTTTTCCATTCGCACTTTCTTCTTCATTAAATATTTATGCATAAATAATGAATCAACAAATACATATAGATGCGGTATACGCACAAAACAGATCTAATTTCTCAACAATCCCTACACAGCTGGCGCATTCGGATCGTAACACAAAATGCAATCCAACATTCAACCAACAACAGCAGACCAAAATTGAAGAAATTCGAAACGCCAACAAACGAATGTTGCCAGAGAGTGTGAGTGCATTTGTTCGAGAAACGTGCATGTCAATGAACAGAGAATGTCACAAACCCTACTTTTGAAAATTTTCGCCTTTATCAAACATTGATAATAATTTGTGCTCAAGAACAAATTGAATGAAGAATGGCATCGGGTATTTCTTTTGTTCAGCAAATGCCACCTTTCAATGTTGGTTATAATTTTCCTCATCATCATCATCATCATCATCATCATCGTCATACCGTCACAATCACATGACATCAAGTTTTCCCGGACTATTCTCGAAATTGTGTGGCGGGGGAAGGTGGAGAGGGGGCCGAAATTTCATTTTGATTCAAGTGCGTGTATATGCATCCATTCGAAAATCTTCAACACTCGAAGCCAAATCAAACGAACGAATCATACAATTGTGTGCTCAAAATGAGTTTAACTGTAGAATAATTCACAGTTCACAATTCACAATTCGCATTCAAAAAACAGTGTGTTTTTTTTTGTTTGGTTTTTTCTTCTTCTTCTTCATGTGACGCTTATTTCATTTTATTTTATTTTATCATTCCATTGAATTGAATAAAATATGTAATATGTATGAGATTTGACAAAGCATACATACACCATCTCTTATTTGATTCGAATAGTGTGTAGGATATTGAGTTCCGATGAAATAGAGAATAATATTGGAAAGTAAACGGGGCTGGCCTTACCTTTTTCCAAAATAAAATATTGAATAATAATATTTTTTTATTTATTTTTTTTTTTTTGAAATAAGGTTCGGTTTGGGCTGATTTGAATTCATTAAATACAAATATACATCGTTTTATGCAAATCCGTTTAAGAAATTAGCTTTAGTTGTCAACGATTAATAGTTTCGTCGTTAACAACAAATTGAAATATATACGTATGTATATTGATTCCCCCATCGGAATGTCCATTCAACGTGAACTATTAATTTTGAATCCGTTCCATTGAAAATTCCATTGGAAACCAATATTTGAAGAATTAAATGAAGGAAACATGGAACATTGAACGGTGAAATTGTTGTTGAAACGCACTCTTTTGTGCATTTCGTTAAGTAATAAGATTGTGGTGGGCAACGTAAAATTTTAGCATCAATGGAATGCACAAAAGAGCACATGAAAATGTTGTTTGGCAAAAATGCGTATCAAAATAAGGAAATTTCAAATCAGCCAAAAGCAATATAAATTATTTATGACAAGCGCATAAATTCAACTGCTGAATTGAAAGCATTTAACAATTGTGATAATAGTCGATTCATTGTCAACCGAAGAAAGGAACAAAATAGGTAAAAAAACGACCCGAAAAAGTGGAATAGAAATTATGAAGAATTACTTAACGGTAGCAATAATGCTGGCCCAAATATAATATTATAACATATTATGTATAAATGTCTCGATATTATTGTTGTGGTTTTTCTATTGTCATGTGACTGCTGCTGCTGCTGCTACTTTCGTTATATTAATTATGTTGCATTTGTAGCCGTAGCGTTGAACGATGGTTTTTCTCTTGCCTGGTTCAGTGTTCGTTCTTAAGGAAGCGCACGGCTTTCAACACATTGAACACGAAAAAAAAAACAAAAAAATAACGTAAACGTGTTGTTGATAGAAAGATCTGGTGACCTGTTCAGCATGTTCCACAAATAACGGCTGCTCTATTGCCTATATCTTTCAATTCAGTGTACTGTATGCAGGATGTAGGTAGGTATACACACACACACAACGAAAAAATTATTCGTTCACCCCTAAAATGACGTTGTATCATTTTCAATGTTAAACCAAATACTTAATATAATTTAAACGAATAGATGAGATGATATATTCAATGTTCAACATTCAATATTTCTGTATAATGGGCAAACAGCAAGCCGGAATGTTAGGAATGAATGTGACTTTCATGTGTTTGCATCAAGTATGTATGAACAACCATGGGCAACCAGAGTTTGGAATTGCACATTAGAACCATAAAAATATACGTTTTCAAGGGCGCTACGTGTTTCACGTAGATACAGGCACAGATTGGCCACATAATATTCGTTTTCTTTTCCTCTAACCGTTAACCATTCGATTCGATAGGAATGAGGGAATTTTGAAATCGGCGGATGGCGATGAAGCATGTGGAAATACTTTTGGTCTGACCAAAAAATGGCATATTCTCCGTCAACACAATAATATATATGGAAATACCGTCGTACAGCGCACAAAGCACATCCCTTAATTCAATTCAATGGTGTCACAAAATGTGTACGATTTTGGTTTTTGGTAGATTTGTTGAATGAATGAATCATATTATACGAAAAAAGCGGCAGACATCTGATGTTTATTCACACTTTTGGTTGAGCAAAGGAGCAAAAAAAAATAATGTAAATAATAAAAATTAAGGTTACAAAAAAAAAAAAAAAAAAATAAAGAAAAAAAATGAAAACGGAAGTATGGTAACGATGTTGAGTGATACAATTTTTCAGCGCCTAGCATACCATTTTACGTAAATAAATATTCAATTTGGTTGAAGAAAGCGGCAGACATCTGATGTTTATTCACACTTTTGGTTGAGCAAAGGAGCAAAAAAAAATAATGTAAATAATAAAAATTAAGGTTACAAAAAAAAAAAAAAAAAAATAAAGAAAAAAAATGAAAACGGAAGTATGGTAACGATGTTGAGTGATACAATTTTTCAGCGCCTAGCATACCATTTTACGTAAATAAATATTCAATTTGGTTGCTTTGAACTGAGTTTTTGGCATCTGGAGAATGCCATCAAACAGCCGTTTCATCACCGAAAATTAAATGATTGCGAAAGCAAATTTGATTTAGATTGTGATATACATATATGCACTCAGCCTAATAAGAGGGATCATTTGTGTGGACCCATTAATATCAATGGATCCTCCTATATAATTACGATTTAAATTCAATTGAATTCATTTTCATCCATTTTCGAATACATTTCCAAATTAAATTCTGGAATTTATCGGAATAACGATGAACTTAAATTAGATGAAACATCCTATTGACACCAAGCGCTGAGCACACATTCGAATAAGAATCCAAACTGAAATTGTTAGTACGAATATGATGACGACAAATGAAGTGGATTCATTCAACGAAAATTCCACTCAAAACATTGAGCAAAATGCACAATGTATTCAATTTTTTTTCTTCCAATCCTTTCTCAACGAAAAATGCTCGCATTTATAATAATGAGCATACCGGCATTTAACGTACAAGTGATGTACTCATAAGTTCAACATAAGCATCAACAACACCAACTACATGTATAAACAAACAACAAGCAATTCCATGTGATTTTCCAACATCTGTTCAAAGCAACGAGCACGGTTCGAGTCACGTTTTTCTTTTTCTGTCTTCTTTGTTCGTTCCTGTAATTTGCTATGCATTCTATCTTCGACAGTGGGCCATACAATTCATTCAACGAGCTCAACACTAAACGCTCAATATTCCATTTGATTTGCGGTCTCTTTCACATTGAATCTGATATTTAACTCAAAGAAAAAAACAAAAAAATTATTCACTCCATGAATATTGTGCTCCAAAGACACACAATATTTACTATAATCGAATTGGAAGGGCAAAACACATGGAGCCCATTCATCCAATAGAAATGAACAAGAAACAAGAAATCAAATTGGAAACAAAGTAATGCTCTTGTGTGTTCGCATAGTGTGAATGAGATGGAACAATGATGCAAGAGACATTGAGTGAAATGTTATTATGCATAAGCATTTTTATAAGCATAACCATTCATATGGAATAAGCTGGACTGGATGTACATTGTACATTTTACAGACGGGGATATTGAATATGAGTGAAACATTTGAATGCTTTTATACACTTCCAGTTACTCATCACTCATCACACACACACACACACACACACATCGAATCCACTCAAATGATCCAAATTGAATGAGTTGCATTGCCGATGAACGTTTCGTTTTGTTTTGGTTTCGGAGCCTTAGCATTTTCGTTTAGATTATTTTGAATTCAGTTTGCGTAAGATCGTAGCGCTTAGTGGATGTGTGTTTATGTTGCTTGCGCTGCTATATTTCGAATTCTCTATTTGTTTGACGAAAATTTACGTATACAGACCGTCAGTTTTAAATAAAGCAAAAAAATTTCTCTCGAATGAACGAAACAGAAAAATATTTTTAATTTTTTTTTTTTTGTTCCTTCTTCTTGTGCTTTGAATAATTTTGGGTGAATATTCACACAGTGAGTTAATAACTGAGTTAATGAACAAACAAAACAAAATTGTTGAAAAATTTCTTTCGAAAAATCGTTTAGTCGTGTACTTGAATGATAAATGATACTTTGAACATTGTGCGATCATTCAAAAAGTTTGAAAATTTGTGAAAAAGTGAATCGTAAAGAAAATGAATTAAACATAACAACAACGTTTTGTTCGAAGAATTAATCGAATTATCAATCGATTTTTTGGGAGATGAAGAAAAAATATATAAACAAGTGAAATTCAATCAAAGTGTCAAAGTGGAGTCAACTGATGTTCATTTCAATTCCTACGGAATTTCTTGATTCTGAAAACGATGAAAAATTCGAACGAAACGAATGAAATCTCGATGATTCATTAAAAAAAAAAATGCGTTGATAAGAAGTGAGGAAAAAAAACGAAAAAGAATGAAATATAAAATAAAATACTTGTTGATGTGCTGCTGCTGCTGCTGTTGCTGCTGTTGCTAATGATCGAACATTGTGAATATTATCAATAATAATAATAGGGATTTTCGTTATCATTTATTAACAAAAAAAAAGCGAATGTGATCAACAAAGGACCTATTAAGACGCGTTAATTAAGTGTGAATTATTGCGTGATTTTGAAATATCGAACAACACATAAGACATCCAAATCACATCTATATTTTTTTTCGATATAAAGAAAGAAACAAAGAAAATAACATGAACATAAACATGAACATGAACACGGCTAACAAACAAAATAAAGTACAAACAAAAAGTCGTACAATTATTATTCATATTATTAATTGACCTGCTGGATTAAATTGGATTATTAATTTTTCCATCTATTATCGAACAAAGAGCTTACCAATTGATTACCAAACGTTGGAAACACGCATCTGATGGGTAAGTTTATTTCGAAAAAAAAAAACGAAACAAAAATTATTAGTATTATTATTATTATCATTATTATTACTGACTATTTTTATCTGTTGCTAATGCATAAGTATATTTTTTCGATTTGGTAAATGTTCGATATTCTGATTTAAACAAGCGAAATAACTTCAATGGGATTATTTTATATGTTCTTCGTTTTGTTTCGCTGTAATAATTTGGGACAGAAATTCGATTAAAACAATATATGAAACGAATGAATAAATAAATACATGGATTTGAACATTGAAAATCCGATTAACGCTTTTTTTTTCTCTTATGCTTGTCTCGATTTTAATTACAATGTGATTGATTTAAATTTATCGTTTCGTCTATGGTTTTCGGGGCTATTTTATTTGAATTGTATGTATGTGGATTATTATTATTATTACATATTAGGAGTATTAGGAGTTGCCGAGAATGATGATTTGAATTTGGTGAATGGTTCATCTTTGCACGATGCAGCACGCCAAGTATCAACCATATTATTATCAATATTATTAATGAGCCAAGAATTCCAAGTTCTTAAACATCGAAACAATCTGTTTTGGCCTGCGACTGATCTCATTCATTTGCTGATTTACGACTCCAGAAATGGGATACGAATAAAAAAAAAATGTATTCAATTCGAGAGGCAAACCCGATATACATGTCCAATGTCCGATTCCAAAGAGACCAATTTTTAAACTAAAATTCAAAATTGAAAGACGCTTGCCAACAAACCGAATTGATAGTTATAAAAAAAAAAAGAAATCATTTCGATTCGGTCAGGTCAATTTGAAAAAAGGGGATAGAAAACAAAAACTGATCTTCTTGCTGCCATAAATTATTAAAATGAGAAAAGAATAAAATAGACTCTTTTGGGATCGCAAGTTCCCCCCAAAAAAAGATGAAAAAAAAAACCTCAATAATCAAACGGACATGTGTGTAATTAAATGAACATAACTTGTCCCAAGAAGAGAACATTCGATCTCATTTTTTATTTATCCAGATTTTTCAGATGAAATATATCTGCTTCTTCGCTTTTTTTTGTTTCATTCCGAACCACACATCCAACTGACTAACAGTGCCTGAAATCATTTTAAAGAGCGCACACATATAATCATGAATTATCATTTGTATGTTTTTAATAATATTTTCTCTTGTCTTTAATTTATTTTTATTTTTTCCTCGTCATTTTTTTCCAAATCTAAGAATGAATTCTGTTTTCCCTTCGGAACGAATGCTTAGAACACTGTTTGTGGTGATGCATTCAAATCATTGACACGAATTCATTCAAGCGATAAATAAAATTAGAAACGCATCGACCATTGACATTGACAGCAAAACACAAAATGATACACACGAAGTTCATTTAATTAAGCATTTTAATTTCAACTAAGAAAAAATACATTTAAATAATATTTTCCGATCTTTGTGCCAATAGCCACCATTGGTAATGGCATGTAATTTTTTATCTTTCTCTTGTTTTTCTCAGTGAATTAAATAGACATTTTCGGTCAGCATATGAATAAAAATATTAGTTTTACATTTCCGTTTCGTTTGATGTTCAAGATTAAATAGCAATAATTCACAGACGAAATATTTTTTCAATATGATTCCGAATTCAGATCCGTTCGTATTATGCAAATGTTATCGATTGTCGATGCCCAAACTAATGGAATTAAAAAAAAAATTCTCTCGTAAAGGAATCAAAATTCAGTTTCGAAGTTTTCTTGTTTGAAAATTATTGCTCGGAAATGTTCATATCTATTTTCCTTTTTCTTTCTTTCTTTCTTTCTTTTGTCTCTTTGTGTTTTCCTTTGTCGCAACTGTCGGTCGCATTCATTGAACTTTTCATATAGTAGCCGAAAATGCGATTATCAATTTTGTATGTTGAAAAGAAACTTGGTGTGCAATTTGTTGTTGTTTATGGATTTTTTTTTTTTTTTTCATTTCTTTTCGGTTTTGCTTCATAATTTTCGTTATCTTCTTTCAAATAGTCATTTCGAATAATGATAATAGATAAAAGTTTGGCTTATGCCATTGTCGTGTATACGCTTCATTTGCATTCGACAGCCCATTAAAGATCGTCGATACAAATTTGAATCGATTGTATAAAGAAAATGAAATAAAAAAAAACACACAAAAATAAAAAAATTATCGGCCATTATTATTTTGAATAATAATAAGTCAATAAGTATGCATAATAATAGGAATTTTTTCTTTATGATTACCATTTGAGAATTGAGATTGATATTCATTGATTTCGATGGTCGAACTGTATGGTTGTTATGCTAATCAAATCTAATCAAAGAATAAATTTTTTTTGAGCGTGCCACACACTCAACATCCAAAATCGAATCAAGAACAACAACAACAACAAGAACAACAGGCCATTGTAACAAACGAAATAATAAAATATCGAGAAAATAGCCGAATATTTTTGTGTGCTTGATTCATTGAGATTCTCGCGCTCATTTGATGCATATAATTATGGTGGTGTTTCTGCACAACGCTGACACTCTTACTCAATTTTGATTGGCATGTGTGTGTGTATGTGTAATGTCTAATGTACATATAACGAGTGTGCAATAATAATAATAATAATAATTTGAATCCGTTATGCAAATTATTTATGAACAATAACAATGAAGACTTTGACTTCCGAATATGTGAATATGTGAATTGTGAAATGTGAAATGTGAGAGAATTTATCGAATGATTGCATCCCTCGTGCACATTCGAATTTTCAATCGAGTGTCAGCAATGAGTGTACAGTTGCAACACAATCGGCTATCCAACTACCAGCCATAATGTCACACATACATAATGACATTCAACCCTTTTGTTTAAATTGTTGATTTAGTCAATTTTCTATATTTCATATACAATAAATTGTGATCCCCTCAAATGCTCAATATTCCGGAATTGAACACTGAACACAAACACACACACACATCAACTTAGAAAATTGAATGTGTATGTGTGTTTGAACCAAAATGAAACGGGTCTCATGTCTCATGCATGCATCATACATTATGCACAGCATATCCAAATCGAAAGAATTAATTTGTTTCGCTGCGAGAGAAATTTGTTTCTCTCTCTCTCTCTCTTTCTCTCTATTTCTGTCGGTTTTTATATTGATAAATGAAATTCCTGTGGGGATTTTTTTTTTAACATTCGCATCGAATTGACTCACTTTTTGGTGAGATTCAGTATTCAGTCCCATTGCAACGACGTGATGTGCTGTGATGTATTTTATACTTTTCATTTTTTTTTTTGCTCCTTTCCATTCCTGGTATTCCCTTATACTGTTTTACGCTTAACAAACATTCAGTTGAAGATCTATTTGCATGGTTTTATTATTATATGGTGAATAGTTTGTCCCAAAGGACACAAAGGACATGGATAAGGTTTTTATTAGATTTTAATGTGTGTGTCTGTGTGTATTGTGTATACGACATTCATTTATTCATCTCTAGCTACTGTTGCCGCTACAACAATTATATTGATGATTAAATTTGGGTTATGTGTATTGTTGCCTCATGATGATAATCATCATCATTATCATCAGATAGCGGATAATTGCCCCAGTGCTGGTAGCATCACCACACTACCGCTTGCCAATTTTCAATGAACATAAATATAGCTCTAATAACAACCAATAACAACAATTCAAATACTAATGATTGTTGCAGTTTTTCTTAGGCCACTCCATTCATTTTTTTCCATTTTTCTTTTACCCGCTAACTGAAATCGATAATCATCCTTTATTGTGCATAATCGTTTTATTATAGTCCGAATTAGAAACGCTTTTAAGAGATTATATTCAGAAGATGGAAAAGAACGATTTTACCGATGATAGCTAAATTTCCGATTCGCTTACGCAGTCAGTTCAGTTAAATGTGGTTTGGTTTAATTTTACACCGTTTGGAATTGAACAATGGGGAGAAAATCAAAATTACCGAGTTCAGTATTGTCAGTCATCAGTTTTGTCTGGTAATGCATTAAACTGAACTGACTGCAATTTTATCCGAAATTTGATGTTGTTATTTTGCTGTGTGACTTTGTTATGGTGAATGATGAAGGAAATTATACGGTTGCAAATTTTAACACTTGGGATTCCCTTGAATATACACAATACACACACGTTTGTCGTATGGCCGCCGGCTAAAATTTCAACTGACTTTTAGTTTAATATTGGAATTGTATATACGGTTAGCATTTATAGTAAGTGCTAAATGAAAAGGAAAAATTTGCGCTCCCGTACCGGAACCACATTTCAATGAACGAAGCGCAATAATTTCATTACCTGCGGGAAATGAATGAAGCACATTTTTCGGACGTATTTTTTCTCTCCCTAATCCTTCTTCTTCTTGTTGTTTCTTGTTTTTAGCAACCGAAACGACAATAAAATCGAAAAAGTCAAATGCTAATTTGCCGCAGGCCAATCGACAATTGGTTTGATAAGGTAGGGGGGGGGGGGGAGGGGGAGAGGGCTGTCAAGCCATAGTTTTGAATGCATCAATTCATTTCGTCGGTTTTTCCACATCACTTGTATCAATATTAAATACAAAATATACAAATGTCAACCAATTTGGCTGGTATACTCAAATATATAGCAAACAATTGGCATTGAAAAGCCATTCATTTCATATTTAATTGGGCAATGTATTCGTATTAGTATTTCGATATTTGATACATTCGTTCGCGATACAATGTTAAATTATCATTTCATATAATTTTGTACGATGTGAATAATAAACGGGCAATCCATACGACTCATATCTCAATTGAACCGATTGAAATATTCGATTGTCACGATTGAGTTGAATAATAGCCAAATTGACCCAGTCCTTTGATTTGAAATTGAATCGAATTGAAATGAAAATAAAAATTTAAAAAAAAAACAAATAAATAGAATTACAAAACGCAAATGAAAATAATCGGAAAAGAAATGAAGAAAAGAGAATAAGAAGAAGCCCGCACACACAAACACACACACAGCGACTGACTGAGTGAACTGTGTAAATGTCATTAATGAATATTCAATAATATTGTTTTTATGTGTACGCGGTCTTTGTCTTGTTTAGTGTGTTTTGGCTCCATCAGGCAATAGCCACAATGAATAATCAAAGATAAACAATTCGACAACTTAATGGTTTTGTTTGATTGAATCGAGTTTTTAGAAATTCCATAAAGCGTGTATGTGCAATGTGCCCATAAATAATTTTAAATCCATTGACAATTTAAAAAAAAAAAACGAAACAAATTCACTTTGTGATCGGCCAAAAAGTCAACACAGCACAGCAACGACCATTCAATCGGGGACCAATCCACCAAATCATTTGGTACAGAATCAACAAATATGAACACTATTTCCAACAAATGAATACATTGTATATGTACATTTATATCATAATTTAATGGGCTTGTTAAAGTTTCATTATTGGTTTGCCCGATCAAACAATCGTCAATTGCCGATACACAAATGTTTATTCATGTTGTCAAACGAACTTGTTAAACTTTCAATTTTATTTACTTTTCGTTTTAATTTTCCAAATATCAAAATGCAATCATCAAACGATCGAAACGTTAGATTCAATTATGACCGTAAGAAGTAAGAACACATGTTAAATTGTTGATTGTGATCGGCGCGTATACATTATACGAATTTCATTTTTAAATTGTGTCAATTTTTTGGGCGCAAACAAATTACAATCGATTCACAGAAATATTCGATATTTTTTTATTTTTTTTTTTGTTTCGACAGTAGTTTGACTATTTTAATATGATGTCTCAATTTGTATGTGTTTGGTGTTTTCTTTTTTTTTGTATTCATTGTCTTGTCTAGCAACGATGAAATGAAACCGAAAAAGAACTCTAACATTTATGATTCAGCCAAACAACATGTGATTCGAAACCATTGTCAAATCGTTTATCTAAATTATGAAAACGATTTTACTTTATGAATGTTGTTTTGCCGCCTGAATCAACCGATTTCATAACATTGCTGGTTGGCTTATGTTGATAAAATAATACAGAATACCATGTTGTTGCGTACACATGATGCCGGTTTCTTTTCAATTCATGTGAACGTCGATTTATTTGTTGTGCACAGCAAAGAAGAAAGAGCAAAAAAAAAACGGACAGAAAGAAAAAAAAAATCAATTTTCAGTATTTATAATCGCAATTATTGCAAATTCTTTTCTTATTCAATTTTGCAAAACATTTACAATCATGTCCGTTTCGATTTTTTTGCCTATCAGCCTGAGAACCTTTATAATTATATCGGTTGATCGACTCAAATTGCTGTGAAACAGAAAAAAATAAAACAAAAAGCAAAAAACAAAACAGTCTCAGAGCAAAAAGAAATAACCAGAGGAGCACCGAATGAATGAATGTGTATGCTCAATAAATAAGAGCAGCATATGCAATATGCAATTTATGTACATTGATGCATTCATTGTATTTTGTTATTTTATATTTGGTTGGAAGTCTGCTGTATTAGCACTTAACTTTATGCCATGGAAAGAAAATGAAACAATAAAGTTTAAAAATTGATATTCCATTAAATTGGCTAATGTTTGTGGTGAGGCATATGTGTCGTGATTTGAGAATATACAATATATTTTTTTTTTTTACTCTTTTCACTTTTTCGGTTTTCGATTTTTGGCCGAAAATAATTTGATTGTTTACAGACTCACGAATTCTCATTTTGAAATTGATCTGTTTTCTGGAAAGAAATCCGTTTCGTTGGTGCCTATGCATACTATAAACTGAAATAAGCGAATCGCATCGCGTAATTCAATCATAAAAAATGGGCAGCCAAAATCGCAAAATGGCAGACATGTTGTTTGAGGACGGAGATTTAGGATTTCGGTTCTCGGTAATGAACAGTGTGTGTGTTTCGAATATAATTCAATTCCATATGTGTTGGAATCACGGATAGAATTTCGGTTAAACGTTATCAGACGAATGATATCTTTTTCAATTCCGAAGAAAATTAAAATTTGCCTTTTCTCTGTTCGATTTTCTGTATTTTATTTTTTTTTATTTTATTTTTCGGGTTATTAAAACCCTAAAAAGCAATAACCAAATGAAAAGAAAAAACTGCACAAAAGGAATGGAATAAGTAAACGGCAGCCCAAGTAGCTGTGTACGACTTTATCACAATGAAAAATGCATTCTTTTAGTCATTTCTATCTTGATTCTTCAAATTTCGAGAAGAGGAAGAGAAAAAAAATGAAATGAGTCTTCGATTGAATCGACAAAATAAAAATGATAATAAAAAGAACAGACACATCCAGCATTATTATTCCGAATTGCACCGACAGCATTACAACAGCAAACGAAGCGAATGAAAAAAAAATATAACAAAAACCGAATCGAAACACTCGACTCGGCAACAGTACAAAATACTGAACACCGAAGCACACAGCGCACAGCGAAAGCGAGATAGAAAAGAAAAAAATGAATCCAAAAGGTACACATTGTGTGTGCACTTCAATCTAAAGATGAAAACAAACACAACACACACACACACACAACAATCACCCCGAACAAAGGTAAAAAGAAATGCAGTTAGATGCGAATAAATTTACCAAAGAGATTCAAAGAGATATTATAAAATTGTTTTTCCCCTCTCTCTTATTCTCTTGATGAGATTCGTATGGAATATGCTGGGATTTTGCTGCCAACGAATGTGCAAATGTGTGAGCATGTGAAATATAAAAAGAAAATACGTTTCTTGATGAACGATTTTTTCGCTGTTGTTGTTGTTGTTGTTTTATTTTTTCGTTCTTTTTCATTCAATCTATTTTTGTGCTGAATTTACTTTCAGTTTAAATCAGTTCGTTGGCAGCACTGATACAGTGAAAAAGATTCATTTTCATTCTCTCGCGTTCTCGAACTCTCTCGGCATTGTGTTAAATGTTAAATGGATTTGCGAGCCCGAATATGTGCAGTTCATTCGAAATCTATGCATAACATGGAACAGGGATGAAAACAAAATCCATTGATTCGTACAAAACATGCAATTACATGCGAACGGTATACGGTTTAGTTCTTTAGACTTGTTAACTTATTGAAAAATTGCCCGTCTCGATGTGCATTAAAGAATGCAGAACTGAACAGACTCGGTTTTTTTTTTTATTTCAATTGAACTTCAATTGCCGCATTCATGCGACTGATAGTATTTCACATTATTATCATGATGTGTAATGTGCATACACTAAGGCAATTTCCATCCGTATACATCAATCCATCCGTTGTAATTTGATCAAGTCCAATGCATTCCTAATGTTCTTCGATCATTTATTTTATCGTATTTCGTCGAATCAAATGAGATCAAGCATCGCAGAAATAAGAAGAAAAGAAAAAACACACACACACAATACGAAATAACAAAGAAAATACACACACACACAGACACAAAAAGACGTCCAATCATTGGAAACTGGAAGATGAGAACTCTAATCTAAATTCTTTGAGATTTACAAACACATTCATGTAAAAGGCCAACAATAAACGTTACAATTCTATTCATTCATTCTGAAAGATTAACAACAACAACAACAAGAAAAAAAGAAAAGAAATCTGACTTAAGAAATAACCATATTACAAATATTTGAATGTCTTTCGTACAAGTGGCTCGAGCGGCCACTTTTCTCTTATACAATATTCGAAAATATGAATAAAAAGCAACAATACTACACCAGTAACAGAAAAACAACTCTCAATTCTCAATGCGGATATTAATGAAATGAAAGAAAACGGCGCATTGTAACATTGATAGACCTCGTTTCAGTGCATAGGCCATATTCAGAATCTCCCTTATGCTGTGATTGCTCCGGGAGAAATTTGAATGTATGTTCCAGGAAAATGAACCTTTTTTCCGGCTTTTTCCTTAATATTATAGACCACGGTTTCCTTTATATAGACTTTAGTTGATTCGGATGATATTCATTATTATTCATACTGACTGGAATTCAGGAAAGCATCCACTGCGAGAGAGAGAGAGAGAGAGAAAGAGAGGGAGAATGTGGTTTTTGTAG
>GL501517.1:3531063-3541282 GCA_000149185.1 Mayetiola destructor
AGCGAGAAAAAAATTGGATACTATGCTATTTATAGACCGTAGATTGGGGATGCGGAGTACGAAAGCAATCACGGATTTTAGAATAATTGTACGAATATTTGTAGCACGAATCCCAGCATTTTGGGAAATATTTTCCATTTGCCAAAAGAACTTTTGAATGTTGGTCGATATTGAAAAAGATTTGGCGTCATCGTTGCCATTTGTATTGAAGAATTTATTTTGAACACCGAAATTAATTTTTTTTTTTTTTGTTCGCATTTGCATAGCAAATACATGACAAACCAATCCATATTATTAATATGCTCGATGTTTGTATGGTAAATATGCGATGCCATTAGAATTAGTGGCGCGACTGTCGAATCTATAATTTCGATATTCATCTTCATTATCATCGACCTATCTATTTGGTCGATGGATATTTATGTCTCCCGTTCTCTTGCAAATTTTTCCATGTATTTGAATAAATGTGTCTATTTTGCCACACTGAATTTGAAATTGCAATATTTATACCATGTCGGACATACATTCCGTCAAAAGGCCGAACAACGAATAAATTAGTATGCTAGGCCATACATGCAGCAACCAACCAACAAACACACAAAAAGCAAGCAACAATTAGTTTCGCATGCAAGCACCAAATTTAATTATAAAGTAAATAACTTAATTGAAAATATGAAATATGTGGTCTGATGTATGAAAGCGCGAGACCAGGAAAATATACAAGAGCTATACTGAAACAGACAGAATATAGATAGCCTGAATACGTTGTAAATATTGAATTTTAACACTAAAATCTGGATGAGAATGCGTTTCATATCTATCGCCGAATCTCTTGCAACATACAAAAATATGATGTACAATATGCACATTCATGTATTGAATTTTGATTGGTGTGGAGTGCGAATACGAGCATAAACGAAATTAAAAAAAAAATTATTTGAAAATCATACGCGTGCACGGTCAAAAGCATAAACCATAACGCGAACATGGACTTTTATGTAATTGAATGGCTTTAGTCATTTGGGCCAGGGATTTGAGCTCGAGCTCAGGCCTCATTCATCTCAATTGGACGGTAAATTGATGTTGATAACGAATGTTATCATTGATATATGTGCAGTCGTTTGTCATTTGTCTCGTCGTATGACAAAATAGTTTGCTTTACATTCTAAATCTAACAAAACAAGGCCAATTAAAACAGTTGCATTGGGCGGTGTCCACATTTCCGTCCATGTGCAGCCCCATACAAACAAATGACTTATTGAAGAGTTGATTGTCTGTATATTTTTTTTTGTTCTTTCTTTTTTGTGTCCATTTTTCAATTTGTGTAATCGCTTTGGTTGCCAATTCAATATTATTTAAGCGAATATCTGCTTTTGAATGGGATAAACAAACCAAAAAAAAAAAGTTTTCGAAAAAGGTGAAAAATGTCGAGAGGATGGAAAAAAAGGAAATGTGAATAAAAGCGCTCCTGTATGTTAAACATTTGCCGCATTTATGTCGCAGCTCATCGAAATTAACATTTTTAATGAATCGACCAACATTATTTTTATGAACGTTTTTGTTTTTTTTTTTCCTTTTTCTTCAGCCAATGAGTGAGTGAGTCTTCGTCACATATTTTTCTTTTTCTCTCTTCCGTTATTGTGGCGATGTCCTCAGTCAAATAATAATGGTCCAACGGTTTGGCATTTTCTCCTGTTATAAAACTGGTTCAAGCATTTCTGAAATGGTATTATCATAAGATTATTATATAGTTAAAACGATGAATAGATCCGAAGCCAATGTAAATGAAAAATAAAAAAAACGTGCGCGCAAATAATAATAATGAAATAGGAAAATCTATCGTTTTGAATTTTCTATAAAATGTGATCGTCGTTTTCAGACTTCAGACATGCTGCAGTCAACAGAATTCTTTTCATCGAAACAAGGAATTCATTCTTCAAACCAAATGCCAATTCGACTTGAAAAATGAAGCGAAAAAAATGCAAAAATCATAGAATGGGGAAAACAGAGAGAAAAAAGAAAATGAATGCCCAAAGTACAGCGCACAGCAAATTATATTCAAATTGTTCATCATGACGATAGCATGGCTTTTTTTTTCTTTTAATTGCATAGTTCAGTGTTGAGTGTGCACATCGCATTAAGTTCACCATCAAATCGATGGTTAATAGTTATTTAGTTTCATACATTGCGGTGCTTCACACTTTTCACAGTCAATGTGATGAAATTCTATAAAAATGGTTATTGTGTGGCTGTGCCGAGTCTGTCGACTTCTGGCTGCTGACGCTTCGTTTGCGGTCGAATTAAAAAGTAGCAAATCGGTTAAAACAGAATATAATTTACGTTTATTTTTTTTTCCTTCAATTCTCTGGCAGTTTTGCCAGTGAGCCATTCAACATCTAGCACTTTCTATCACATTAAACATCTGAATAAAATATTAAATGGATTTGAACATAAATTTAGTCGATGGTTTTCTTGATTTGTGCCAAAGTCGTTCGAACAATGTCTGGATGTGTCTGTGTGTGTGTGTGTGTATGTGTGTTTGTGTTGATCTTCGTTATTTCAATTAGGAAAGAGCACAAACACCTTTTTCAATTGCATTTGATGCCCGTTTGCTTTTCAAACGTCGTCTTTCTATTAGCAATGTTTTGTATTTATGTTGTAAGATGGAAGTGTAGGCACAGCATTCATCACCTATCAGTGTATGTTAGCATATCGACCATATAAAGCCTAACATGCTTAGACAAGCAAAAGTATTCCTATTTTTCCCTATTAATTTTTGCCTTTCATTCAATTCATTCATTTCGAATTTCGTGCATTTAACTTTCGATGCCCAAATACCGACACATTCAAATATAAACCATTTTCCCATTTTTCCATCCTTTTTCACTTGAACACATTTTCAATTGAGATGTTAAACAAATAAAATCATTCTGAATTAAACACTTGAATGCTTTTTAGCGTCTCAAATTGTGGCAAACACAAAGCGACCCAACACAATCCACATCGAAATGTCTAAATATTTTAATACTATCAGAAAATGTGCCAATCCTAATGATGGCATCTGAAAATCTACGCAAAACCGGATAACCAATGTAAATGTAATGAGAAGAGAGAGAAAAAAAGAAAAACGACAACCATTTTTTCGCAGAAGAAACGCCGAGATTTTGTTGATGTTACCTTCAAATGAAGACGCATGAGATTTTAATTTTGATTAAAATCAATGCAAACAAGTGCTTTTTAAATGGATGGTGAACGGTCTCAGTTGATTTGAAATTTGATTTGCTTGTGGGAAAGGCGTTTTCGTGCGAATGAATGTGCGATCTTTTACTGAATAGATTTTAATATCTTGAGATAAACATTAAACATTCATGGAAGTGGGAAATGGGAATCCTTCTTCTTCAAATTATTATTCAAGTCAAATGTTCAAACTCTTTCAAACAGTTTTATTTTTCCTGTTTTTGGAATCAACTGTGCCCCGTGTTTTTTTTTTTTTGTCAAATAAATTAAATCGGACAGCTGTACATCAGTGGTTTTCGAATCAATTGGCTTTGTCACATTCGATTTATCAATTGATTTGTGAATATCACATCAACACACATTTAAACTAGATTTAGTTCAGTTCAGTTCAGTTCGGTTGAGTTCGGTTGCGGTTTGTGCGGTTGCGTTTCATTTTCGCTTGAATAATTTTTTTAATATTTTGTTATTTGTCAAAAAGTAATATGAGTTCGGTTCGTTTAGCATTTGAGACCACGAATAGAAAATTCTATCCAAATAAAATCCATGAAATGAAGAATTTTATCATCGGCTATCGATCTTGCATGGCTGCCATAAGATGCAAACAAAATGTGCAATGCAAACAAATACCAAGAAGTATTTTCGTATCAATTCATTGCCGGGATCATTTGTGACCGATTGAGGTTCAAGGCATCAATATAAATCTTTTTGACACTCTCTTCTTCGATTCCATGAAAATGCAAAACAAAATGTGTACAGAAAACCGATGTGAATTTCTGGTTTGTAACTGGAAACTCAAAATCATGAAAACGCCATTTCGAACATTTTTTTAACCGAAGGATGTGATGTGATGAAAAAAGAGAGGCAATCGAAAACATGATGTATACGACGTATATATTTATATATTTTGGTTTGGCTCTAACTCATCATTCTTTATTATGTATGGCCGAACCATCTCATCATAATAGTCATTTTCATCCATAAGTTTCAAATAACATATTTGTCTTTGGTTTTGTGTGTGTGTGTTTTTTTTTGTTTGTCTCATAAAAATACACACGGCAAATGGCATCCGATATAGCCAGGCGCATAAAATAAAAACTGGAATATGAAGCAAAAGAGAGACAAACAGACGCAAAAGACAGAGACAAAATTAACCAAACTGCCCGTTAATGTTTGCCAGTTTAAGAGCACCGTGTGTTGAACGACAACAACATTGCTGAAAAACCCATCCAAAATATGTAATTTGATCCATATTTCGGTTCGAAATTCGTTCAAGTTATTGGAAATTTCTTTTATGAACAAGTTCAGTACATTCGATATGTGTGTGTCGTTCTCTTGGAATATTATTTTGAACGTTCAAATAGTCCGGTCAAAGTGATCAAATAAAATGGCCAGCAAACTGTTGTTTCATTAACGGATCAACATTCAGAATCAACCACTTGAAGGGGTTCAATAATAATATTATTAATTTTTTTCTTTTCTTTCAAAATTGCTTAAAATGTGGAAATGTGGCTTTGAAGCACATGACTCAGTATTTCCCAGCCTAACGAAATAATTAACGAAAACTAAAACTGATCCGCGTGTGTGTGTGTGTGTGTACATTTTGTTGCAAACAAGATAGGCTTCGATGAAAGCCAGCCCGGCATCCACCATAGAAAGAAATCCAACTAAAAAGGCTTGGCAATTCAAATAAATAATAAATTTTATCGCTGTTTGAGCAGACTCATTCGCATTACTCATCTCCCACTTGAATACATTTTGTTTCCATATCCCACATAAACCGCATGTTTCACACTGAATACTAAACATATGAGAATACAAACAACCGAAAACGCACATTTCAAATTAAAAAAATTAAAAAAAAAAAAAGAAAGAAAAAAAACTACTTGGAATTTCCTTGGTTTTTATTGTGGAACTATATGCACAGATATATCACAGCTATTGCCCATACATAAAACTTGACATCACTCATAATTCATTAGCAAATATATCAGCCGCACACACAAATAAAAAATGCACAGATCCAATGCTGAAATGTTGAGGTGAAAAGAAAAGATAAACTTTTTACAGCCCTCAGTCATTTAACATCGTTAAGTTTGAATCATCATTGTTCTATGCACCGGTGTGCCGGCCGGTGAGATATTTTTTGTTTTTTATTTTTTTTTTTTTTTCTAAAAAGGACTTGGTTTGTTCATTTGTTTGGTTATTGTTTGGCACGGAGCTGGTGTTGCTTTGTGTTATTTTTCTTCTCACAATGCTAAAATTACATTTTGTGGCCTGATTTGGTTTCATGCATATATCCGCTTTACTATACTTAACTATATTTGCCCATATCAAACGGCTGCTGAATGATTAACAAAAGAATTTTCATAATGTTTTACTTCATCATTTTCGAATTTTTTTTTATCTTTCCATTCATTTGCATTATGCTGCTTCGGTTTTTGTTTATTATCAACAACAGTTACGTTGCGATTTCGTTACGGTAATCAAACTCTTAGCGAAAATTTATTTATATGATTTCACCCACATGTTGTGTTATTTGTTGTGTTGACTGATTCAAACGTCCCGTAGATACTACGTGCGTATACTACAATACATTGAATGACATTTGTTTATAAAACTCAAATAATTATTTATTATAAAATGATGACTTTCGACATTTTTGTTGGTTTTCTTCTTTTCCATCACACACCTCAGTCGCTCGCTCTCTCTCTCTCTCGCTCCCCATTTCGCTCTCAAAATACAAAATCTATTTGTAATGTGACTAAATGTTTCATGCGCTTATTTCCATAATCGACAAATATGTGCGCTTTGTGCATGCAATGTGAACACAAACAAATATTGATAACCGAACCTCAAAGCGGTTTTATGTTCAGAATGAAACGAAAAAAAAAATCGCATAAATAATCTTCTCATTTTTCATCATTTTTTTTGTTTTTTTTTTTTTTTGTTATGTCAAAATGCAGTATTTAATCACACTGATTGACTGAAAGGCAATTAGGAACGCAACACTGTCAACATTTATGTTTATTCGCGTTCATAGAACAATTTAAGCAATTTTACAACGGCAACCATAAACTATGCAAACTCAAATGATGCGCACACAAAGCTTGAAATTCATTACACAAATATGAACCGGAAAGACGAACGATGAATTTCACATTCGCAATTCATTTCCGCAATTCATTTCCGCAATTCATTTACGCAATTCATTTACGCAATTCATTTACGCAATTCATTTACGCATTTTATTTTATTTTACGCATTTTATTTTATTTTACGCATTTTACGTGGCAACTTACATTTTAAATCATTCAAAATGTTCCTTAGCATTCTTCTCATTGTTGTCATGTTCTGACGTTTTGCAGAGCTTTTATTTCATCATCAAATTGCATATTGATGCCATCAATTTCGGCGGATCGATTGTTTATTCAACAAGGTTTTAATGCCAACAACAAACACAATTAATTTCCAATTTAATAAAATATTTCCGCAATTTTGTACAAATGATGAATACATTTTATTTGTGATCAGATGTCAATGCGACGGCAACAGCACCAAACACAAATAAGATAACAAGGGCTCGGTAATCACTATGTTCCCGGCGCTCTTACGATTTCTTGCGGAAATATTTTCATTCCGCCATGGCATTGCTTTCATTCAGCAAAAGAAGAGAAAAACCCAAAACACAAAATCTAACTATCGTTTGTGGCCGTTTGTTTATTATTTTATTTATTTGTTCGATTCATCGTTTGTTTATCTATTATTCAGATGCCCTCTGATTGTTTCGGCGCTTTCAAATATAAATTCATTTTCCTTTTTTTTTCTCTTTCTCTTCTTATTCCTTCCATCCATTCTCAGCAACCAAATGGATTGAATATTGTGTTTGCAATTACTTCGGATAGACAAACAGTATTAAATTGAATTTTTCTCTATTTTTAATTCTGGCAAACGTTCGTTTCGAATGTAATTCTAGAGTTTTGATGTGTCGTTTGCCTCTTCCCCCGTCGATAATAATGATAAGTGAGTGCCAGTCAATTCACTGATGTCAATTCATGTCCACATCCGTTTCTGAAGCGGCGACGGCTGCTTCGTTTGTGCTGATCACTCGATTTTCAAGAGTTGTGTTCAGTTCAAAGATTGAATGATGAATGACGAACGATCTTGCTTGCCCATATTTATGAATTTTTATATGCAAAGAACGATAAGATTTTATTCGCATTGCGGTTTCAAATATACTTTGTTTGTGTGTGTGTGTTTGTATTCTGTTCTCTATTTCTGTCACATTTTATTTATTTTGTCCAGTTCATTGTGTGGCATTGTTTTCCTTCTTTAATTTCCTTCTTGACTTAACAGAAATTGAATACGTTCAGTCAACATGTGCAATGTGCACACACACACACAGGATATTATCAACAATTAGACATTGCATTGTTTAGTCTCCCCGAATTCAAGTGGCCGCACTACAATGATGAATTGAGTTCCCTTCAAGATTATTTTAATTCAATAAATGAATGAAAGAAAAAGGAAGAAGTGATGAATATGCGCCATTCCAAAGAGAACCTAATCAAAAGTGTGTCAGCGATAAGGATCAAATCGAATGAATTCTCGACATCTATCATTTCACAATGATTTTTTTTTTTATTATTTCATTTCATTTTATTCTTTAACTTGATTTGAGAATTTCAATTCCTAATCAACGGAACAATGGTGAACTGTCATCAAATTGTTCAGTCCTACTGCATTGGGTTTGTCAGAAAAACGTTAAAAAAATTTTTTTTTCTTTGGTTTTTATGTATGCCAGACGCTCGACACATAAACAAAAGCAACAAATGTGTAAATTCTCTGAATTATCATTCACACAGACCCAAAAAAAAAATGTCTGTATATTATTATGGATCAATGTTTACACAACAAGAATGCATGATGAAATGAAATAAAAGGACAAAATCCAACGACAATTGAATTCCGGCATGCGTTTGTACATGTGTGCTCATCTTGCCTGGCATTATCAAATCAAAATCAGAGATTGAAATTGATAAACAAAACGGGAAATCTACATTCAAGGTTTCAGGCGCTGCCTTCTTATAACGTCTAACAATAATGAATAAAAGAACAACAAACCAAATACGGACGATAAATGAAAGAAACATTTTTGGTTTATTTTTGTGTGTCAATCGTCCTTCATCAAACACATTATCCATTCTCGTAATTGTTATCAATTTTTTATTCAAGGATTTATCGATTTTTGTGGTTTACAATATGAAAATGCTTTGGTGAATGAATGTATTTGGTTTTGGGCTTCATCTACAACACCGGTATTTTTTTTTCTTTTTTTTTTTTTTCATTGACATCAAATAAAATTCATTTGAAATGCGTACACTCTGGTAGCTTGATATTCACTTTATTTTCAATCAAAATTCAGTTTTAAATGCTGAACGAAGATTGAAATCCAAATGGATGCACATTGAAGAGTATTGAATATTGAATATTTCATTTGATGGCGTTCGCTTCTCTGTTTTTTTTTCTTCTTCTCCTATTCATTCGTTCGACCGCGTAGATGAAAAAAAAAATGAAAAAATTGAATTGATTACCACAACAACAGACAACAACCGACAACAACGGACAACAAAATGAATGATATTCGAGAGTGTCGAATCGACACATACGAAAACACTCTACGTGCTCTATTAACAATCCAAAGTGAAACCAGATCCACAGTAGACAGCAAGTGCGGCGAGAGAATAAGAGAAAATAAATGCTTTAAATAATCGACACATTTGATTATTTTGGTTGATAAAGATGGATGGCTGGATGGACTAAGTTGAGAGCTATTGAAATCGATCAATTGAACATTGGAGCATCTATTGCATGATGCTAATGAACACGTTGAAACTTGAAACCATCAGCGCATCGATTGAAATAGAACTTTTTTTCCCCCATTATTCACTACCTTACTGACAAACGAGAATAGAAAAAAAGAAGAAAAAAAAAAATAGAAAATATTGAACAACAAAAATAATCGACTTTCCTGTGTTGCATATACAAATTCGGGTCATGTACAGTGCGCGAAGTAAATAAATCATGAGAAAACAAAACATAAACAAAATTCGAATGGATACAAGCGCGCCCAATTAATCAACTTCGTCAATCTCTGTATTTGTTTATTTTAAAATAACAACAACGAAAAAAGCAGCAAAAACGTTGGAAAAGTTTAAAGAACAAATGAAAATCTAAACAACAAGCGAGAAACACGTCAGAGAATCATAAAATACTCATGTAACATATTAAATAATATTTAATCGGTTGACATTTTCGACTAATCCTTGAAACGCATACGAAAATCGGAAATTTTCTAATCAGAGAATATTTGACCTATCTTCGTTTTTTCCTTTTTCGGTCTCCGTCCTCGTATGCATACACATTTAAGTACTAAGTAGAATCATTTTAAAATCCCGAGGGGAATAAACCGTAGCGGAAAGACATTTTAAAGATCCATCATCCATATGGAAATGATATTTTTTTAAAATTCCTTTCACGAAATAATTTCGATAAAATTGTATCCAAACTTAAGCCCAAATATGCACCATAAATCCATGGCTAATTGTTTAAATATTAAAAAGTTGAGAATATTTTTCTGTTGCTTCCAAACCGGTGTTATCGTATATCGTATCCGATATACTAACAGCTCACACTGAAAACTCAAGAATAAGTTTGTTCAATAAACTTTGTTATCGTCAATTATTAAGTATTACTTTGTGTGTGTGTGTGTATGTCTCATGTCACAGTTGGAATGTTGTTTGAATTTGTTAAGAACGGTGTGATAGATGCACAAAATATACAAAATTGTATGCCATACAAAGTGAATATTGAACATAAAACATTTGTAAATGTACTAAATACACGAAGAAATGAACACGCACGTAATTGCTGGCGAATAGTTCAAGTGTTTCGAACTGTAAATGAAAAAGAAGAAGAAGAAGAA
>GL501517.1:3557179-3568838 GCA_000149185.1 Mayetiola destructor
CTCTCTCTCTCTCTCTCTCTCTCTCTCTCTCTCTCTCTCTCTCTCTCTCTCTCTCTCTCTCTCTCTCTCTCTCTCTCTCTCTCTCTCTCTCTCCTACATTACGAAACGAAAGTATTCGAGAGTAAAGTAAGTAAGCGATTATGATATTATGGCAAAAGAAATTGTTGACAAAATATCAATTTATTATTCATATCAACCGATGTGTGTCTGACGAGTATGTGAATGTGGCAGGTTGCATCCGATGAAATTAAGTTGTCTTTTGTGCCAATTGCAACTATTCAAACTGAATCCATATATGTACATATAGTTGGCGTCTTTCCCGTGTTTCAACTAAATATTTATTTTATATTAGTTCGAGCATGAGCACCCAACTCACACACACACACACACAAAAACAGAAGCGCGTGTCCAACGTAAACAATTCGAACAACAAAATAACGAAATTGACACAGAAAATTCATTGAGTCGCAATAATAAGTAAACGAAATGAAATTGCTTCGAGCTCATCGGATTCTGATATATGTGCTATGTGTACAAATGACGATACGAAAAGATTTTATTGAATTGGGGAAGAAAAATGGAAAAGAGGAGGAACACAAGAGTGGATCGAAAAATGTTTTTTCGGTTCACTTTACCGTGCAATTGATAAGTTCGCTTGAATGACTAGCGTGCGTGTGACATATTGCATGAATTTCGAGACAAAATCTTTCTATTATGTTGCACACATTAATAGTTTTATTCGTTCACACCGTTGAACGTTTTTGGGGAACGTGTTTTTCCGGTTGTTTATTGTATCGCTCGCGTGTGTATATATGTGTGTGTCAAAATGAAGAAAAAAACGAATGTCACACTATTGTCACACTCTTATTAGACATACACATTTTGTTCAGTTTCCGCAAAATTCAATTCAATTTATCTTCGATTCCGTGCGATCGAAGACACATTCATTGTGACAATAGGCCACACAACACTATCGTTCTCATTCGTTGCCTCGTTTTTATCTTGTTCCCGTGAGTCTGCATTTTGGATTCCTCTTCTTTTTTCTTTTTTCATGTATTATTATATTATATTATTTTTTTTTTTGTCAAGAGCTGTCTGTGTTTATTTCCCAATTTAGTTCTGTGCATTCCTTTTCCATTTTCAGATTTCAATTCCGGCTCCTCGTACACCATTCACCGTTTATTCTATATTCACCGAATAAATATTTAATTTGTAGGTTTTATTTGAACAAAATACCAAAATCGAAATCAACAATTTGTAAAGATTCGAAATAATGCTCGCATAGCATAAGAGAATCCACAAAACTAAACTAACGATAAAGAAATCAAAACGAAAATTGATTGGGGTTTTTTCTTTTAGCTTTTTTCCTGTGTCAGACGAGTAAAAAGATTGAAATATTTGTTTTGTATTTGGTTTTGATTTGCAGTATCGAAGTTTATTTCCGATAAGCAACAATCATTCTAGCAAGACTTGATATTCAATATATTTACATGATATTCGAATCAAAAAGAAATAGAAAAGAAAAGCCACTGTTTGCCGTATTCGATATAAAAATGTTCTTTTTGAGATTTATAGTATATGATTCCGGAATATCCGTTGATAAAGGCGATTTTCGTGGTGAATTTGTTGATGTGGAAACCGAATAAACATGAAATAATCCAAGGAATTTTCAATTTTGAATCGTACAAAACGGCAATATCCAGTTCGTTTGCTCCTTTATCTTTTCTTTGTTCGGTTTTTTCATTCGGCGAAACACACAAAACAAAAATGAAAATGTCAGCAACTCAACAACTCAACAACTCAACGGGCACCGAATATGAAGAAGCAAACAAAAGGAAAATGCGCCAAGTTAATCCGATGAAGTTTTCTAATTAAAGTGTAACATTTTAATGCTGCGAGTAGATGCTCTTTCAAGCGAAAAAATAGCATCAAACGGCCGAAAAGAGAAAAGAAAAAATGCAAATCAGCTCAAGCAAATTTCCAACGAAGCCAAAAAAGTTTCACATCCACAATTTACAATTTCGAAATGAAGAGCGACACGCTAAATGTGACTATCAAGATGCCGGATGTGTGAGCAACTTAATCAGCAAACAACATGATAAAGAGTGGATAGAGCACCAACAAACGCTCCAATTGCGTACGCAAAGATGATATTGCGAGAGGCAAATTGGGACCAACCGTAGGTTATGTATATTCGAAAATCAACCAATCAACAAGCAGGCCAATCATATCGCAGACAACTTTTGACATTTTAGATATCAAAAAAATTTGATTCATTTCTTCATCCATTGGCTATTTTGGCCTCTTAAACAATTTAGATGCATTAAGTTCGGGTCAATGCTTTCAAAAAGAAAACATCGGTTATTTTCGCTTTTTGAAATCTTGGTCTTTTTCTCCCTTCGAAACAGCACAGCATACAGCGGCAAAAATTCAAAAAGGGACACCAAAATTCCTGAATTTTCCGTTACCACACAAATTCAGATGGAATCTTTTCTATTTCACTAGCCCAATTTCAATTCTATGCTCAATTATGTATCTTTTTCAAGTACGGACAGCAACTCGCATAACAAAATTAATGCCGCGCGGCATTGTTTGCAAGGGAGAGAGAGATCCACCAAATGAACACGACATTTGTAGCAACCAGCAAAATAATTTTGAGCAATCGTAGCTCTTTGAAGAAGTTTTAAATTGAGTTTTTCATTTGAAGCTCGGCTCGGGTTTTTGGTTCTGTTTGAGTTGTTGATATTTTCAATTGGTTTTTTTTTTCAATTTTTATTTTCAATTCTTTCTTTGGTGGCAGTAATTTCATACCGTTAACCCATAGCGTCATACGGCGACCACGGTGTTTCTTTCATATCAATATCGCATGAGCCACCCTTCGTAATATTGTCATTTGTGATATCGAAAAATTAGTATTTCGTGTCACAATTTTCTTTGTTTGTCATTTGAATGGTGTTTTTTTTCTCCATCTGCTTCTTACATTTCATAAACAAATTTCGAAAAATGCACAAAATTTACAGACAGAGGAATTAGATGAAAGTAAAGTTAAATACAAATTAAAACTTTGTTTAAAATTTCACTTGTGTCAGCAAACACCTTTCTGTAATTTCCATTTTTAGCAGCAACCAGCAACACATTCATTATCAACAACAAATGAAAATGAAAAAAGAGAAAAAAAAATTTCCTACATTTTCCTCTTTGATTTTGTTGCATTTTTACTGAAATCAACGACGACGGGTGTCATTGTTGCTCAAATTAAAATCGTAACGAACTTTTCATTTGCTTCGCATCTTGGTCGGTTTGCTCTCCCTTTGCTTCGGATCTCAAATCATCAGATTCCATCTAATCATCTGCTTTTTTTCATTTCAAAAGAGCAAAAAAAAACTCGATATTTTACTAACCCGTTTTCATAATATTTCATCTTTTTGGAATGATTAAAAACACCGGAACACGCATCGACTAATTGAAACTGTGAAGCGAATGCAATGGGTGAACGAAAACCCCCCTCCAAAAAAAAACGAATAGCAAAAATGAAATTATGCTAGAAAATGATGAGCAAACCAAACCCAAACTGTGCAATAATTCACCGAAACATTAAAACCGAATGGATACATACATTTCCGATCGTTCATCAACCATCTGTTCCTCAATCTAAAGTCGAATCATTTTGTGTATTTTCCATTGTCCACTAGAACACAATATGCTGCATTTGATTCGTGCGCGCTTTGCGCTTTGCGCTCTGTGAACGAATTTCATGACTGCGATGCTATCACACACAGCATATTTGAAGCCATTCAAAATACTTGTAATTCCCCAGTTATTCGGATGCTAAAGAAATGACTGCAACATTTTTCGTCTTCTTCACCAATATATATTTCATGATTCGGAACATAAAAACGAAAAATTATAAAAACCAAAAAAAAAGGAAAAAGCCAGAAAAAATGTGAATTAAAAACCATTGGCAAACATATCATTTATGTTCCGTTGAATTCTTTTTCTTTTTTTCAGTTTTTTTTTCTCCGTATGTTCTTTTCGTCTCGTTTGTCATGTTTTGATTTCGTATGCCTTTCGCAGATCGCTTATGCCATCCATAAAAACGAATGCATCGTTCATAATTCAAAAAAAAAAAAAACAGACACCATACTGAATACTGAAAGACATTGAAAGAACTGCGGTCGATGTTATGATACACGATGCGCCACATACAACCATAACAGTTGTCCAATAATTTCTTTTGGTCGTGGTCGTTCCATTTAGCTCGGATTTTGTTTTATCTCTTGCTGCTTGCTACATACTTGCTAAAGTCACATCCATTGTTGACAAATATTCTATCAAAGTAAAATGTATGTGAACAGTGAATACGGTGTACCGTCAGCTATCAGCTACCAGGCTACTGCTAGTTATTGTTGCACGAAATATTCAATGGACCAACAATATTATACATTCCGGAACTTCTACAGAAATGACATCGTCAACGCATCCTCAATCTATTCAACCATATGCTAAAACAATCGTGGCAAACGCCGAAAGATTGAATGAGCAAACCGGCAAATGACGATGAGAGGTAGAAAAAGAGCATAAATATCCAGACACCCGAACACAACGGTGCACGATTGATAAAAACAAATGACGATTACAACAAACAGAAAAAAAAAAGACAAGCAACAGAGATGAAGGAAGATGAAAGAAAAAAAAACAAAATAGACAGAGAGCAGAAAGCAACAACAATACGACGAACATGATGTTTTAATTAAAAATTGACAATGTGTTGTTTGAGTTAGATTTCCTTTCAATGTTTTCTCTTTTTTTTCTTTTTCTTCTCCATTTTATTGTCGCTTGCTCACTAGCCCGTCCACATTTATCTATCTTGTCGGGGTGATTTGGGCCAGTGTGTTTGTGTGTGTGTGTACATTAATTTGTGTTTGCATTTGCCAGCTATTCAAGAGTGCTGCTGATTTTCCACATCGCAGAGCCGTCGTTAAATGTTTTGCACAATTCTTTTTGTCATCATTTTTATTTTATTCTTTTTTCTTTTTTTTTTTTTGCACATCGGAAAATCAATAAATTTGAAAATGAATTGACGCCAGTAACTTATTATTATACAGACAGGGGTAAAATGGGAAGATGAATGGCAAAGAACACATTTTGTCACGTTAATTCCATTAAAGAATTTCACATCACTTACCTGTAGCCTTCTATTGCAAAATCTCCAGTCATTTGTTGAGCTCTTTTTTTTTGGCCCTCATTTTGAAATAAATTTCCTTTTTGTCGTCATGTTGCATCGCTATTGTACCATTAATACATTAAAGTTCGAATTCAGAATACAGAACATTTATCATGGTTGTTTAGAGACTTTCTTTTTCTTTTCTTTTTACTTTTTATTGGTAAAAATTATTCGATTGGGTAGCCAATTGTGTCATGAAAAAATTGCTAAATAAACGACCAACACGGTAGAAAAATGAATTTTCTAGAAAAACGATCAATTCCAAATAGCGACATAAATTGTGAGATTCAGGTTAATACGGTTGCATTTATTGAGCCATTGCCTAAGCTAACCAATGTCATTGTATTTTATTGATTCATCCAAAATACCGAGCTCAATTTTGATAATATTTAATTTCTAAAGAGTTTCCACGGTTGAACTTAATCCGATTTTTATGCTCAGAGTCCCAGAACGCAGCAAAAGATGAGATAGCGATAGAAAGAAAGAGAGAGAGAGATAGAGAGCCGAAGAAGAAAAATATGCAATTAATCAAACTAACATTTTTGGATATTATTATTTGGAAAAAGAAAAATGCCAAATTATGATGATTTTTTATTTGAATGGCATCCAACGAATCATTTACAAAATGTTTAGCATTAAATTTTATTTTTAATAATAAAATTCACTGCCCACTGGGCTTACCCAGAACCCAAAACGACATGGAACATTGAGCGCATTTTGAGAATAATTTTATGTAAAAAATGAATTTGATTCGTTTATTTGTAGAATGTAGAATGTAGTCCAAGGTAATAAACTAAATGAAATCATCAAATATTAGCCTCTGCTGTTACTTTGTTGTCCGAGCGCATTGACTGAAAAATTAGACTATTATAAAGCGATTATGATGTGAACAAAAGCAAAGAACATAAGAAGAGCTTTAGTTCCGTTCATTCACAAGTCACACAATCAGCAGCCCAATAATCAAAATGGGAAAAAAACTAAATAAAATAAATAAATATGAATCGTTTGTCTGCGCCTCGGTGTCTTAATAAATGCATTTTGCATTCGTTTATATTCGTTTCGTATGTGTTGATGTGATGTGCGAGTTTCGATGGCCAATCTCTTGAATAGGCGACCCAACTCAATTTTTTCAAGTGCAACAATGGCTGTGAATATTTGCTGTGTGGGTTTGAGCGATTGTTGTTGCGTTTCCACATCGTCTGCACCGCCATCAATGTCACTCAAAACATTTGAAATCATTTCAAATCGGCTTTCAAATTTAACCAGTTGCGCACACAGACACACACACACACACAAATAACACAAAAACGAAAAGTGTTCGTATGCAAATGAAACGATAATCCGATTGTTATAATTCACATGCATATATTTTGATATTTGAACAAGCAAAACGCTATACGCTTCATACACACATGGAACTCATATTATTACCATTATTGTTATTATTAAAGACTCTCTTCAGCTCCGAAGCCCATTCACACAACTCATACATTTCATGGTGTAATGATTTTCAATGTAATGTTATAATAATAATCATGAGTATGATATGAGAAATAATAGCACTCGAACTGCCAACCGTTCATTAATAATCGGAATTCTCTGTTTCACTTTCACGGTCGATCGTTGTATTGCATTTCAAATTTTTATTTATTCTTTTGTTGTTTTGTTTCTTTTTTTTTTGATAGAGTTTCATATGCCTTCAACTCTGAAAAACCCCTTCTGCTATGAAAAACTAGTCCTGTTTTTTTTTCAAATCCTGTAGTCGCTGCACGCCAAAACAATCGCATCAAAGCCATGGCTTCGATGATCACCATGTGAATAGCGAAAATAGAGAACAAAATTCAAAAATGATTGCATGATAAGCCATTTTGAATGCCGGATAAATTACCATTTGAAAAAGGCAAATCCAGCGATGAAAGAGACCGAAAGGCCTATTTTTTTGATCTACCTGTGATCAATACATATGACTATCGCATCATGAGATGATTTCGAGATGATATTGTTATTATATTCTTTTACTCTTTTTTTTTTTGTTTCCATCAAAATAACCACTTTGAAAATCCTTTATATGCGTATATCGTACATTGGCCCGATACGATCAATAAACAACAATCAAATCCACTGAATACTGAATAAATAGTACAGAATTGCAACAGCAAAATCGATTTTGATTAGTTTTCAGGTTTGTGTTCATAAATGTCATACATAAAACCATAAGCTGCAGATGAAAACCAAAACGTATATTCATTCGGTTTGGTTCAGTTCGGAGTATACATATTATGTATATATTTTTTTATTTGTGAAGTTCATTGAGGAAAAATGGTTCAACATTGTAAATTTTCAACCACATGCCCAACAAACAATAATAAATTACCCATGCGCATGTATCTATACTTTTTGTATGTATGTCAAAGTGCAACCAATGAACATTGAAAAAAAAAACCAAACATATGTGAATCGTGTATTCAACATCAAAAAACTAAGCACTCTCAATAGATAGATATATGTATATATTGTCGATTGTTGCCGAACTCAACAGAACTGATCGAAAGCAAAAATTCCAAATACATCATCGAAAATGAAACAAAATTATTTCGTTTTTTTTTCTTCTCTTCAACTTTTTGTTTTTCTTTTTTGCGAGTCGTCATTGTTCATGCTCAGTGCTTACAATCATTCACCAAAAGGTATTCACATGGATACGTGTATCTTTTCCCATTCCGGTATTCATGTTCATATTTGATTCAAACAAAGAAACGATAGTGAATGATATTTTACAGGAGATTCAACGGAACCAACTGAACAGGCGAACAAAAAAATCAAATGAAACACAAAATGTGAACTGGATTCAATGGTTCAGAGGGTTAGATATTGTGTCACGTCAAAAAAAAAAAGAAAGAAAGAAAAAAATAAGATTTTTGTTAACAATAAACGCAAATGGATTTTGAAGGGCCTTGTCATGTTACCATTGAATTATTTTGGCTTTATTAACGATTGTACGATTTGTGTTTGGGGTCGTTTTTGTCATAGCATCAATTAAAAATAGTTTTTCCTGATTCGATTGATCTTCGCCGAAGGAGAGAGAGAGAGATTACTTTCGATTTTGTTTGGCAACCATTTTTGAGTTGAAAATCGAAACTTTTCATTCCATTTCAAAATCGGTAAAACAATCAATCAATCAATCAAACACGGTTGGAAATGTTACAGTTTAATAAACTTATCCAAATAGTAATGGAATTGGCATTTGAAAAATGAGAACACACAAAAGTCCATCAAAATCCATTCATTGATGGCAAATGTAACAACTGAATCGTGCCCTCTCACCGTTAACGTATTAAACCATTCAAAATTCAAGTGTTGGTTGAGAAAAAAAAACAAACTCTTTACATTTGACAAATTCCAGTTGCGATTTTTGTTTCACTTTATTTGCCTCCATCTCTCTATCTGTCTGTTTCTTCCATTGAAATTTTTCAAACAAACAAATTCCATAAGTAGTTTGTTATTGTGATTTTGACTTCGATTCCTTTTCATGGCGAAAATAATTTTCATGTGTCAGAGTATTATTTGAAATTCGAAAACAAACTGTTTGGAGACATAGAATGACTGGAAAAGCAAAAACAACAACATCAAAAACATTTTAGTTTATGTGTTGTGTGTCACTTCGAAAGACAATTTCATGTCTGTGTGCCTTTTTTCTATTTCATTTGTATAAGAAACAAAACAAAAATCCCTTTTTGCACAATGTGATCCTCTTCTACAGTTGCTCATTCGTTTTAAGTCCTGATTGTGTTGTTAGTTTCTGTTCGTATTGCATGTAAAGTGAGCTACACATTTACGTAATGAGTTGTATCTAAAAAAAAAAAAAACTATTTTCAGTACAAGAAACAAGCAAATTATTGCCTCCTCTTCTTTTTTCATCGTTCAGCGTTGGCTTGAGTGCCTACTGCCAGCAAAAAGTATTTGGAATACGATTTTTGTTCTTTTCGGTGATTTTAAATGGAAATTTAGAACGGCTATTCGATCACTCGTAAACTGATTCTTGTTGTTTGGCAAAAAGAATAAATATATTTCTCGGTATGGCCCGGTTCCTATGCTGCCATGTGCAATGCCCAATGTTCATGTTTTGTTCAGATTGAAGTAGAAACCGGTGGTGAGTCTTTTATTTTTCTTTCGTCCAATGATGACTGGTATATTGTGCAATTAAAAATCCATACCAAACTTTGAGCACATTTTCAACAATTGAGCTTTAAGGATTTTCGTTTTTAACGAGATTCTTTTTTACTTCACATCGTCACATTCGTTTATTGGGTTCAGATTCATTTGAATTTATGTTTTGCAACTTTATTCGTGAAAATGTGAAGAAAAAAAATTGTAATTTTTGTGTGGAGTTAGTTGGCCAACACACAATCATTCAACAGAATATGTAAACAAGCAAAACATGATTATTTTTTTTTTCCTTCGAAACATTTAGTGCTGTTTGTGATGACATAGTAATATGCATGTAATTTTGTGCATTTTAAAATTGATGATCACATTTTAGAGGATCGTTCATCATAATTTTGTTCTTTTTTTTTACCACATTCAATTCATTGCATATGGTTTCTCTTCGTGAATGGAGTTTGGCGTCAGTTTTTCCAAACATGCAAGCAATATAAGCAATTTCATCTGTCATTTCGAAACCGAAAAATTGTTTTCCAGAAAAACAACCCGAAAAATTATGAGTTTATTTGGAATTGCTGTTCCATTGTGACCAAATAGCCGGATAAGTAATGGTATGATATGGGATAGCTCGACATGGTAGGGCATTGCATAGTATCGCATCAATTTTCAAACCAGTCAACCATTATTATACCAAAATGAAGACGAAAATGATAGCGAAAAGCAAACGAAAAATGGTTAAGTGGAAAATTAGAGATGAAACTTTGAGACATTTTAAGTCACCACAAATAACAAACTGCTTCAAACGTATTTCCCCCCCCCCCCCCGTGTTTCTCTTCTAAAGATACATTAACATTTCTCGTGAGACCAATAGCTGCATATATTTTGTTTAATTTCAAAACGAAAATGTAAAATACAATGAAAATATGTTAAATAAGCATTTTGCGTAGCATTCAATTGTTATTATTA
This sequence comes from Mayetiola destructor, assembly GCA_000149185.1. NCBI lineage: Eukaryota > Metazoa > Arthropoda > Insecta > Diptera > Cecidomyiidae > Mayetiola > Mayetiola destructor. The sequence continues at coordinate 3,567,528 of GL501517.1, forward strand.
TTGAAATTTAAACGTCAACAATAATTGACTGAAAAGAATGTTGAATGAAATCGAACAATTACTCACACTTTAATGACATTAGTCTGGCAGAAGGTATGAAGCATGAGGCATGAGGCATGAGCAAACAAACAAAAACCGAAATGCTGTCATCGAAATTGTCGTCGCCAAATGTCTGACACGGAAGTCAAAGTTCCGATAAAGGAAAAAACACGAATACACCGAAAATTGAAATCACTGAATAATAATTGAGTGGAAATATAGACGGAAAATTGGAGACGCTGAACATGCAAACAGCTAATTGAATGTAACGTCTATTTGCATTTGTCTTTTTTGATTTTAAATAGAAATATTGACTGTTTAAAAGTGCATTTGAAATGATTCATAGAATATTCGTTTCTGTTATCGTTATGCATTCTTCGTTTTCTATATCTGCATTTTTAAAGTGCAACTGTTGATGAAGTTGTCGATGATGATTCCGATGCAGCAATTCACAATTAAATTTCAATAGCATCTTGAACATTTGCCGACGGACTCATCTCAATTGATTAATATAATTTTTAGATTTGTGAGAAAGATGTTTTTCCCATTTTTACCGCATTCTCCAATTCCATTAAATTGGTTTTTCCTATTTATTTCAGATGCATTTCAATTTTGGTGCCTGGTCGATGATTAATTGAGGGTTATGGAAACATATGCCTGGTAAGTTGAATATTTCAATTGTATATCCATATACATTTATATTAGATTTTAAGTGCAACCATCGTACATATGCGTCATATGTCATACGTCAGGCGACTAGGCAACACATTCAGGTTCCGGAATAGCATTCCTACATTCATACGGAAAATAATAATATTAATGCAAAGGGCCGAAACTTAAAGATGATGAAGTGAAATAATAATAATAATGCCAAAGAATGTGTATGGGCTTTTTACTCTTTAATCGATTTTCTCCCACGTAATTATTTTATCTTTTACTTACGTATGCTTATGTGTAGTTAGAGAATAGACGGTACTTTTAGCTCACCAGACATAGAAACAACAAAAACCATGTTACAAAATAGCTTATCGCAATACTCTCATTCGAAATGAATGTTTGGATGCACTTTATTAACAGGAAATCCAATTATTTGACGGCTCATACTCCACATACCACATACGTGATCCACAATTAGAACATTTCGACATTCGACATCTTTGCTTTTGTATTACACAATTACACAATTACACGTTCTTCCTCATTTACTTCACGAATCGAAATAAAATATATCATTCAAACAATGGGATATTTGACGTCCAGAATTGAAATGTG
>GL501517.1:3577378-3592570 GCA_000149185.1 Mayetiola destructor
GTTTAACATACTATGCACTTTAGCATATGCGGTGTTTTTGGGTTCGAAAATGTCTTTCTTTTTTCGAATAATTGAATGATTTTGATTGTCGACTGCTTACAGATTACAGATGACTGTTGACAATTTTTTTTCGGGAGGGCTAAATGATTTTTCATCCTAAATGCGGCATTAAATTAAAAATCCATTTAAAACAAAAAAAAACGACAAGTTCGGTCATATTTTGAATTTTGAAGAGTCCTTTTCCGGAAAACTGAAAACCAATGCTAATGGAATGCAAAAACTCGATTGTAAATGCGCCGGAAGAAACTGTTTCAGGTGATACTTCATATGGAATTGATGGAAATTTCAAATGTTATTCCGAGAAAACCACATATCCATGCATTATGCAACTTGTTTTCCAACAAACTTTTTCAGTCAAGCATGTGACAGTGCAGACGAAAAGAAAAAGAAGAAGAAGAAAAAGAAGAAGAAGAAGAAGAAGAAGAAGAAGAAGAGGAAGAGATAAACCAGTTTTCCATCACCATCATTGGCAAAACTATCGTTAAAATTGACTTGGTATCGAATCGTTTATGCCATTTTAAACTCGAAAAACACCAGCCATGAATATAAACATAGACTTACAAAAACTATGAATTTAACCGTAGACGAAGAAATCGTATATTTTGTCATTGCATTGGATCATTCGTGTCATTTTAACAAGAGCAATTTTTTCAGCTAGCAATTGAATAATAACGTTGACGCTTAATGTGTGCCATAAAACAACATATATGTATATATATATATTCATCCATTGGATGCATCCAATTCCAATCTAAATAACTGCATGAACTGGATGTATCGGGTTACAGCTAAACGAATGAAAAAAACAAAAAACAAAATCCAAATCATTTTGAAAGTTTCACACTGAAAAATGTTTTGCCGTTCTGTCGATGATAGTTTATTTGGACAAAATGACTTGGAATATTTAAATCAGTACACAAATATGTACTTGTCACTGGTTGCAATTTTTCTGAAAGGCAAACGAAAACTTTCATCTCAGTTATTCCTTAACAAAATAGAGGGAATATGATGATGACATTGCATGCATGGGTCATATGTACACTGTACACTGTACATGGGAGCATCGAACAGTCAGTCGATACAATTCATTGTAATGGCAGTTCAGTTTGTGTATGGTTGATATGCCACAAATAACAAATTTATGTAAATTATTCTCGCCTTTAAATTTACTTGAATTGAATGCACAAAGATGAAGAACAATACACATCGAAAGGAGAGGAACACACACACAGCACACAGCACACAGCACAACGAAATCAATGACACAACTTTTCCAGAAATACAAGCGAAAGAAGGAAGAACTAAAGGAGGAAGAAAAAAAAATTGAAAACGGAATAAATTTGAACATTTTGCAAATATAAGAAAACATCGAATGAAATTGAATGTATGGTCGAACGTCTAAATGGAATTGAGATTCAGCATCCGAGCATTTGAAGGAAATGAGATGTGGGGATGCAAATGAATGTCGAAATAAATCACATAAAATGAAACCTTTCATCATCCTTTCCATGGCAATCACACACAAACACACACACACACATAACCCGTATCAGTTTGATTTATCTTTAAACATAATTTACCATTTCCCAAATTTAACGGCAGCCAATCCAATTTCCATGGAGATTCACTGATGATATTATTCATAAGACATAAATGTGTGCAGCAATGTGAATGCATTTGCACGCGCTCATGACAGTTAAATAAAGTCCAAACGAAAAAACCAAATGAAGGCAAACCAAAATCTCTCACTCATTTGGTCTCTTTCATTGAAATGAATTACCGAATTTCAACAGATTCACACATTGTGAAGCAGTTCAGTGTTCAGTGTTCAGTGTTCAGTTTAATCTATAAGCTTTGGTAAACTTTTTGGTTAACTCAATTTGAAGAAAAATTTCAATCCAAATAATATGTATGCAGATTGTTTATGTTTCACTTAAATTAGCCCTATAACCTCTAACCATCCCAGTTTAAAAAGCTGTTTCTGTAAAATGTACGTTGTACGTATGTCTGGAACGGATTGAATAGGAAGCAGTCATTCATATTATATAATAATAATTACTAAAACTATTTCCCCCCCCCCCTTTTTCGCTTTCAAACTTCAATCTTTTGATTGAAATTCCAATAAAAAATTTCTTACCGAAAAATTCGAATTTATCCCTTTTTTTCCATTTTGCCAAATGCTTATTTGAATAGTTTGCAGTTTGCATATGGTTTTTCATATTCACAAATTTAGAATGTTTGAACCTAAAATCAATTTCAACACTTGGAATAATTTCAAACATTTTTCGGTATGGCACCGATGCAACGGAATGAATTCGATATTTATGAGAATTGAAGATTGAAGCCCAAGAAGTGCACAAACCATTTCAATGAAAATAAAATAAATTTTTGCTCATGTGCCCCGGATACGATATACACTGGAAATATATTGAATGAAATTGCACCTATTCGAAGTGGGATCGAATCGATTAAATTGTTGAATTGATATGTTGTGTCGTCACCATTTGAACATTTTACGCAAGCATAATCACCGGAATGGAGATCCATTCGACAGTATATATTTCAAAAGTAGTGCAAAATGCAAGTTAAATCATACCGTATCGTACAGTGCCATTGCTACTATATTCACATTACCATTACCATTGGGAATGTTATACAATCGTTCAGTGGCAATGGGCATTGAAATATTTGAATTGGATTTCAGTAATTTTACAGTTGTGCAACAGTGTATGCATTTCCAGACGAATGAAATCGAAAAAGAATGACAAATGTTGCGGTGAATTTGATATGCAAAATTCACATTTATCGGTGCAGTTGGTAACTTGAGCGAACTTCAATGAACCAACAATTGAAGTGCATTCACGCACTCTGGCACAACGAAAATTGTAAACATTCATTGGATGCTCACATTGTATAAAGGAAGTTGGAATTGCCAAGAAGGAGAGACAGCAAAAAAAAAAAAAAAGATGCTAAACATTTGAAAAAAGTTAAGATTTCATTGCACAGGGATCCCTTTGGCCCCATAGTTGAATTGGTAATTTTGTTCGTTGTATGCATTAAGATTGCTCTCGAATGAGTAAACATTTTGTAAGTCCTTTAGATACTTGCCAGCTGTTTTATTTTATTTTTTCATGGTTTATTTCACTTCGTTTTTGAATTTAAAAACTCTGATCAATTCGATCCGTTGTGATGCAACAAAATTATTCGTTGATAAGTGACTCGAGAATCAATTCGAAGACTTATGCTATGTCCGAAATCGATGCACTGAAACCAAATGGAAAGAAAATTCTATAGTTGCGATTTTTTGTGGAAATTCATACAAAAAAAAAAATATGGAACTTTTCTCCTTTTGTCGTGATGAACTATTACGTAAACAACGGTTGCCATTCGCCATACAATTAAATGGACGGTCCACTGAATGAGTGAAATAAGTGATTGGGAATAATCGTTATGATTCTTGGTTGGTTGTTGTGGTAAAAATTGTGATTTCATTGTTTGGATGAAGTTAATTTGAGCATTGTAAATGATTACATGTATTCAAAATACGAAAATCGATTTTATACAAATTTGATAAAATGTAAAGTTTACAGTCAACCCATCATACTGGATGGATTAGGATTGGCCGGTTGGTGCAATGTGAATCAAAAATGCATAATACATCAAATATCATATCGATTAGCAATCATTCTAATTTTGATCGTTAACAATGCACTCCAAATGTACGAGCACCAAAAATGTAGCCAACTTTTCATCTATTCAATTGGTTGATGATTGGATGAAATCCATCCACTCTACCGCATTGCCGATTGTTGATTGGCAATAGATTTTGGATTTTGGATTTTGGTATAAAATTACCACATTTGCTTATTACTATCATTATGGAATCGAATGAAAATGTTTGATAGGAAAATGAAGTGGAATTTCGGTATGGCTTTAAAGCCCACACACTCGATCATCTCAATAACACCACTTCATCTGTCTCGTATCGTATGCTAATGTACCAATGTATACATGTGCAATATGCACATATTGCTAATAATGCTAATCTGAATGGGCTGAATTAATAATGGCTTTAACCCGAACGTCGATTGTGTCGATTGTTGTCGATGAATTGCATGTGAATTTATTTTGTTAGTTTGGATTGAATGTTGTTTTCGTATTCCGAATTTTTGGGAAAGACTATGGCATCGCTATTATTTGGGCACAAAACGGTCAGACAAAACACACATATTCAAATAGCCAAATTGTACAAAACTCTCAACGCATGTTGTTGTGCCTACGTTTCCAAATTCTGTTTTCACTGGAATGATTTTACTATTCGATTAGATTGAAATGCGCGATGGAATTGACTCGTTGAATGCCATGAATGAAATCGCATCATAGGAAAAATGATTGATTGCATCAAATCATAGACATGCTGCATAATAATAAATGCAAACAATGCACCAGCGATTTTATTTTGTTGTTCGTTGTTTCTTCGTTCGTTCGGTGTTTGAAATGAATTTAACATTCCAACACAATGAGAAGAAAAAAAATAACAAAAAAAAATAATGCAAAATTTCATGAATTGCAATGTCAAGTGAACGCAAAAATTTGCGATTAAAATTCATGAGCTCATTATTATCAAATGCCTGCTGACTGTTCCGAACTCAACAATAAAATAATCATCGAATAATTTATTCGAAATAAATCGAACAAACTATAAGTAAATAAAATGGAATGATAAAGACAAAATCAAAATAAAGAATATGTTGAACAAGTGATCATTTCAATTGAACCGCACATACACACGGGACCAGGTACAAAAAATAGCGAATTATTATGCCACCATTCGCCGAACAAAGTTTTGCTTTTTTGCATACAAATTCTCATTTCATTTGATTTTGTGAAATGGAAGCGAGAGTCATTCGATTATTGAGCTGCAACATGTGCATCGTACATGATACATTGTCCATGCAGAGCACCGCAATCCAACCAAACTAATAATAATAATCGAATATTCGCACAAGTAAAAGCGGTACATGAATCAAGACAATCATGAATTGCATGAGAGAAACGATAGGAAAAAAAAAATGAAAACGAAACCAGCCAGCCAGCCAGCCAGTCAGTGAACCAACTAACCAAAACCAACAAACGACGAATGGAAATATAATGAAACATGCGAAGCAATCGATAAAAAGATAGAATATTTTAAAATGCAGTCAATTTATTTTAATTCAAATGAATACAAATGAAAAGTAAATAATTGATTTTGATGCAATGCTACAGATTGTAGAGTCAATTAAGATAGATCAAATAATCTTGTTATTGACAAACAAACCCTATGCCTTTTGATATACGATTTTTTTGTTTCTGTTTATTTGTATGTGTGTGTGTGTGTGTGTGTGTGTTGCAAATGAATAGTTGGATGAAGAGATAGAGCGATAAATTGTTTAAAACGCAAAATAAAATTGCATGATATGCGATTCGCTGGTTGAATTGGCAAAAGCATAGGCCAAATACAGCCGCTGCAATGGCAGCCTCATCACCACCACAATGATTGTACGCACTAAACAAAATGCTCGACAAAATGTGTGTGTGTGTGTGTGAGTGGTTTTTTTCTTCTCGTACGAATGGAATAAAACCGCGAACACGCCAATAAATACATTACATATTAAAAGACAACAGCAAAAAAAAGCAATTCGAAACAACGCCGCAATGACACAAACTTAAAACAAACCCAACGATACATTCCCTGCTGAAAGATTAGTTTAGTAATGAAGAGAAGAAAAAAAGCAAAAAGCAAACAAACAACAACAATATATCGTCAATCGTTCGAAACGAACCAAAAAAAAATTTATGTGTATATCTCTTTATTCTACAAATAAATAGCCTTTATGCTCTACAATCTGCAATAGATGCAGTGCAAATTCTGTTTTTCTTTTTTTCTTTTCTAAAAACACAAAATGTGAATACAACTGGAAACTAACATACAAATAGAAAATGTATTGAATTCAGTCAAACAAGATCGACGGGGCAAACAGCCACACAAACACTTCGACAGACAGACCGATTTCAATGAAGAAGAGTCACAAAAAAATGAAAATGAAAATCATTCGAAATTATAGATCGACAAACAAAAAATGTGACATTTTTAACTGGTATCTGACGGTGTTGTTGTGAAAACGGTAAACAATTTACTCAATTTGAAAATGCCATGGCTAAAATTTATACGTTTATATCGAAGCTTAAAACTCTATCAATGAGCCAGCTTTATCAGGAAAAAAGTTTGTGCTCTGTATCTGTAACAAGATCGAAAATAAAATAAAAAAGAACAAAAAAACTGGGGTAAAATGGAATGTCACTTCCGATTTGTTTGTATGTTTTCAAATAAAACTGTAACCAGTTTTTTTTTCTTTTCATTTTAAATTCATAATGTTTGCACATCAAACAGGGCACAGCCTCACAAACAGGCACCCATTCCAAGAGCAGTTACTAAGCAACCACATAACCAAGTAACAGTAGTTGGCGTGTGACATAAAACCATGATTCTGTGCCATAAATGATGCAAAATCGAATATATTGCAACCGAAACAGAGACGACAAGAAAAAAACATGAAGACAAAAAAAACGAGGGACAAAAAAAAAGAAAAAATCATTCATACACACGCTCGCTACGTCAATAACAGCTGAGTGCGTCCAACTTATCCGACTCCACAACGAGAACCGATAACAGAGCAAAACAAAAAAAACGGCAAAAATACAGCAAAAAAATCCGCAGCCGAAACAGAGGCACAAACTGTTGAAAGAAAGGAAAATTTGAAACGAAACTAACCATAACATCCAAACATCTCAACATTGTCGAAGCATAAAGAATTGATGATATTGCATATTACATGATATTGCAATGCCAAAATATTCAGTATTCATGTCTGAAATTGTACTATGTATTAATCAGCCAAACGGTTTGTTGACTCAGTTCCTTGTTCCTTTTATATATTATAAAAGAAGCTGCATTAAACGAGTATATTATTATTATTCGGAATACAAGTCATTCAAGTCCATTCAAGTCATTCAACATGTATCATCATATACATAGGCAAGCCAAAGAGTGCCTAGAAATACATCTAATGTATTTCCTTTTTCCCATCAAAAATTGATTCATTTGGTTCGCATTTCATGCAGAAAAATACTAAACGGGGTACACACGCACATTAAATATATAATATACAATACAAAGCGCGCTGCTATGGAATGATGATGGCTGATGTAACGCACCACTTTAACCATTTCTTATACCATTTGCATTACTCATACCCAAATGTATGCCCAAGCGCCGTCGATCTATCCATGAAGATAAATGAACCCATTTTCTAGTTTTTCCAATTTGAATACATTTTCATTTCAAAAAGTTTTTGCTATTTATTGTGATGTCTGTCGTACTTTAAACTCCAATCAAAGTTCATTACGACGTAATGTACCAGAATAAATATGATAAAATAAATTCGTCGGGTTTTCTGTTGTAGTTGTTTTTGTTGTGGTTGTCATAAATTGTAGTATTTGGTACACAATATTCAACTAGAATACAACAAACGTCAAACGCGCAAATGAAGGTCATCAAATGTTATTTTAAACGATAAACGCCCCCGACACTAATATTAATGAATGGCAACCGCATCATTGAAATGAAAATAAGGGATCATCGAATGACTCGATGTGTGTACCAATATTTTCGCAAAAATGTTGGCCATCGCGATTTCCACTCGAAATACCGCAGTCACTGTTGTTGAATTTAATCTACCATTTCGTACTTGTGTGTTTTTTTTTGAATTCTTTTTTGCTTGGTTCGTTCAAAAGTTGACATTCATTTGAATGAAAATGGGATTGAGATTGGAAACTTGTTCCATAAACTAATTAAATAATGCAGTGCACATAAGCGTAAAGAGATAAAAACAGTGGTTGGTTCAGATCTATTTAACATTCGGATGTACGATGGAAGTGGAAATCCAATTGCCAACGGAAAAACAAATTGAATGAGCTATATTACCGATTACCACTTTGTCTTTGTTTTCGTTCTTCTTATATTTCTTCATTTTGTGTGTTTTCCATGCGCCACAACGATCGATACCACATGCAAATAATAATTAAACAAAGTTTTCCAAACAGAGAAGAAAAAAAACCACTCAAACTACTTATCTCTTTGCGGGAAGGCCACGAAATTATTTCAAAGATGCCATTGGAATTTTCCTCTTCGTTTTTATCTCTTGTTTTTGAATTATTTTATTTATTTGGAAATTTTTATGAAATGACCTTTTTCATGTGAATCTGTTATGTAATCGTGCCTATATATATATATGTGTGTGTGACAACATCTTTTTACTGATGAACAAATTTAGTCAGCTTTCTTTTAAAATTTCACGAGAATCGAAACCGCAGCCAACCATTGCAATCGACCGATGAAGAAAAAAAAACCAAGGATCAGGAAAAAATGATATCAAATTGTTTATTTATTATTTTAACGGGTAACTGAATATTTTCCTGTATAATCCGAAAAATACACTTCATACTCATCAAACAAAAGTCAACAATTTGCTCTTTCTCATTGTTGCGTTCTGTGAGTTTCCGATCGACCGGGTCAATTTTGTTCCCATCATAACTGGATAAAATTTTCTAAAAACATTGCAACGGAATGCAAACATTCACCACATGTGAAGTTCGCGCAATCCATTTTTCCGTTGGATTTTTCGTATGCGAAACTAAGCAGATGAACACCGAACACTTGAACCTGTGTGAATTTTGTAAATTGATTCGAATATGGCAAAGAATAGCAAAAATCTATGGAAGAAGATTCAGAATGGCAAAAGAGAAAAGAAAAAAAAACAAAAACAAAAACAACGAAAGACAAATACAATTCAATGGATGAAAAAGATGGCAGTTTTAGTATTGTAGTTTAGCATCTCACTTAGCCTAACCTTTTACCATATTCCCAATATCATATGGGAAAATGGGAAAATCATTGAAATAACTTTACAACCGATAAAATCTCAAAACCATATTTGTTTTTACAATATTTTTCAACTTCTTCTTCTTCTACTTCGTCTTGTGCTCTTGAGTTTTCGGTTCGTTTTGGTTTCGAAACCTGCACGCTATAAGTGCTCAATGCACTTGGCATTCAATTCCTTTTTCTTTTTTTTTTTTTTCTAATTTTTGATTTGTTCATGCGACGTTTGGGAAATTTGAATTGTTCTTAATATTTTGCTCATAAAAAACACTCGTTCGCTCATCAGAGCCGCTTACATTATAAGCCAGAACGCAGTCCCATGTTTCATGTATCCATATTTATTTTACATTTTGTGTGAACAGAGCAACATTTTGTCGATGATTGAAGGGACTGAATGTGTAAATTTTGGTTTAGTTTTTGATGGAGTTTCCATGGAAAAAGGACGAAGAATTTCCAAAGTGAATGAGAAAATATGTAAATTTTCATTTTGGATTTTGTATTTTATGTATATCGTAAGCCACATGCTATTGCTGTGCCTGACTTTTTCTTTTGTATTATTATTCAAGTGTTTAGATATATGCTGAGCAATTGAATGTGGTTCAGGCGACGATCCGATCCACTTGATTCCATTTTTGCGATATCTGATACACTTTATCATCATAAATTTTTCCACGTAGAATATTTATGGATTTTGTACGTTCGGATATCGAATAATAATTTGATCCCGTCCCGAGTTTTATCACCAATCTCATTGAGCCATTTTCGATAGAATGAGAGAGGTTCATGTCCATCCTCATTACTATCATAAGTCCAAAATAATCATCATTATTAACAAATGGCAGAGAAAATTTAATAAATGAGACTTTTGATACCTTGACCATTTCGACGACTTTGTTTTTGCTCTGGAATTCTTTGAGTTTATTTATGTGCCACTTTTTCTGTTTTGATATTTTACGGAATCCTGACCACATACACACACCACTATTTATTTTTTCTCTCTCTCTTGAATTGCCCCATTAAACCTTGATGGCTTAACGGAAATTATTAGACCGTATCGAATAAAAATAGCCAAAAGTGGCTAAACTTTTTATACTGAAACTAAAGAGATTTCCGAAATTTCGAACGAAGAAATTACACGTGTTTATCATACTATTGGCCACTTTTATGGTTTACCATTTACCATTCACCATTCATCCATCAACTAAATGGTTTTCAATATGCGTGGTCGAACCCAACGGTTGTGAATATTTGTTGCAAAAGAAGATGCTTTTCGGTTAAATATTAAAATATCGTTGCAAAACCTTTTTCCTCATCAACCGAATTAAGTGAACGAGAATTTTCATTTAAATTCGAATTCACAGGAAAAAGGCCATTTGACCAAAAACTGTACTTACATAACAAACAAAACGGCATTCTTAAGGTGTGGGAACATTTATCCATTTTACATGTTGTGTTCCGAACGCATTTTCAAATATTCACGAAAACTGATTCCTCGTTTTGTATTCTGTATGTTTTTGTAGCGTTGACCAATGACCATCAAATGTACATACTTTGTAAATAATATACAAGTGTATATCGTTGACCATTTGCCATAATGGTTTCTAACCTTTTTCAATAAATTTTCAACTAATTAAAATCGCCAATGAACGAACGTGCAACGTGCACACGTTGAACTAAATTGACCGGCAACACGTACCGAATCCAAGAAAAAAAAATTACACACACCGAACACAAGATGAACCAAAGATTGGAATACGAATTTTAAAGTATTTATTCAAAATTGATTTGCATTTATTGTTATGTTACCGAGGTCTGGAACACAAAGATTTCTGATGTGTATATTCGGTGTGTGTAAGTCATGCAGCGAACACCTAGAATGATCGAATGAAAACAAAAACAAAAAAATGGCACACACAAGATTGCTCTATGGCTCAGGGCTATAGCAACACTCGGCATCCACGGTGATGCAAACGTTAGAAATGTAATCTTGTCTATAGACAAGAGACGAATATGGCAACGAAGAAATGGGCTTTTTTGTGCACGCTCTAAATGTGACTTTGGATTTAAAATACGAAAATTTATCTATTGAATCTTTCGTTTTTCTTGTATATTTTATACAAACCAGAGCTGCATCACAACCAATTTACAATTCAGCGAATCAATGCTGCGAATAGTTATTTGAACGGGCCCAAGCAAATATATTTATTTACGATTCTGGTTTTGTTTTGTTTTTGTTTCTTTTTTTTTGTTCAACATTTCACACAAAAATTGCCATGAAATGAAATTAAAACAATCACACGGGAAATCGGAAATATTTAATTCAAAGTAACTCGAACGACAACACTTTTGTTGTCGCATTACACCAATTTGATGGACGGCGAGAAAAAAAAATCAATTTGTCACGATTCCTTCTGCAATGGGGCATTTATCATTCGAATGGCTGGAAATAATTTTCGTTTGGATATTTTATGGTTTTTTTTTGGTGTTCTTTGATCGCATTCTCCACATTCGTCATTCATCAATTAAACATTTGCACATAAACTAAATGATGATGCATTGCAGAGCTCACCATTCGTAAAACAACAATATATTCTGTGGCTTGAATTTTATTCTAAGCTAAAAATCTTAAATATTGTTTACGGAAACGATGGAATTCTCTGTTTTCCTTTTGCATTTTATTCGCTTCGTTCTGATGCGTAATCTTACAATTTTGATCTAATGTCAAAATGGTTTGACCTTTTATTGAATGAATTGAACGGGATAGAATGGGCGCTCGCACGCCTTTACGAACATAAACTATAGGGCATAATATCAATAGTTTGCCAAACACATTGGAAATGCATACGGATCAAAGAAAGCCAAAGCAACAACCATGTAAATCAAACACCAAACAGACAGATCAATCTAAATTAAAGAAGAAAATGAAGAAAAAAACACACACACACACATTCACATTCACATCATGATGTGAATACAATAAAAATTTGAATACAAAAAAAAATATTGAAGGCGTGCATTCCATACACAAGCTGAACCATTCCAATATAGACAAACCGATGGTAAAAGGAAAATATTTTGGAATTTATTTTAATGCCGTGTTCGATACATATTCAGTCATTGAAATGCCATTAGAACTTATGCACAAATTCACATACAAATAGGCACTTACGCCAATCAGAGAGAGAGACAGAGACAGAGAGAGGAGAGAAAGAATATGTTTTCATGTGATTGTTCTTTCTGCATGTTCATTTATAGTGCCCCAAAGGCATAATCAATCTTTAACAGAAAATCTTAAAATTCGTTTTTTCTTTCTTTCTTTCTTTCTTATTTCGGAACTGGACGCTTTGTCCATTTTGTGCGCTATTTGTTATTTGATTTGAATGCAAAATGCAGATGAAAGCTTAGAAAAGGCGAAACAGTTTGAATTTAAAATAGAAAATTAACAACAAAACATTCCAATTGAAAAATATATATTATTCGCATAAAGAGCGGACAATAATAACTCGAATGAAATAGATAAGTGGAAGTGATATGCACTATTTTCATCATGAACTATGGGTATGGTGTATGGTGCATGGTGTACGGTGTATTATATACATTTATACTTTTATCAAAATAATTCTCTCACTTTTAACATTTGTTTGGTTTGAAGCGATAAAAATTGCTCAAAAGCAATTGTTTCATTGCATTTCAACAAAGTTTTACGTTTTTCGTTTTTCATTTTCTTGTTGTTATCAATGAACAAAACTAAAATGAGTTCAAACGATTGAAAGCCAACACATTCACTGATTTCAAAACGAACAGCGAAATGAGTGAGAGAGAGAGAGAGAGAGAGAAAGAGCGGAAAAAACATTCGCTAGCAAATTCTATTTCTGTTTTAGCTTCGGTTTTTTTTTCATTTCTTTTTTTTTCCCCGCGATTTACAAATTTGATTTGAAAATGATTGCAATTTGGCGAAATGAAATGCATATTCGCACCGAAACCATATTATAAACATGAACTCTATCGAAACAGATTTTTTCAAACTGATACATTTCGAGTTTTGAAAGTGCAACATCATTGATTGTACTTTTGCTAAACACTAAACACTGAACAATCGTTTAAATTTCATTTTGAATCTGTTCGTTTGAATTGTTATTATAGTTTTGTCAGTCGATTAATCGAAATATCGCGAGGCCATAAAAACTCAAATAGCATTGATTGTTGTCAGTATGAAAAATGGAATGACAGGACGGGCCACATGAATGATTCACATTCTTTTTCCACACAGCGACACACACATTCATCTTTCTCGAAATGTTCTCAATTTCCTGGCCATCAAAATCACAAATCATACAACAGTGTTTTGAAATCCCGATTCAATCGCGTTCGCATTTTTATTCTTTTCTCCGCTAAAAAGTTCTCGCTCTTTTTGCCACGCATTCACATTCAATTCCATTGTGTTGCACATTGCACACAATGGACTTATTTTGTATCTAATGATCTTTGACGAACTAAATATACAATTTTTTGCTATATGTTGACCGTGTACCGGAGAAAAAACAATTTGTATAAAAATGATGTTTCGTGATCAAAAACGATCTTAAAAGTTAGATATTCCTGTGGCCATTGTAAATTTATGAGTTTTTCTTTTGCTATCTGTGATGGATTTCGTTTATTTGATTTCACACGTCGCTTCACAAAGCGAACCAATTCAATTTCAATGGATTTTCAACTGAAAGCCGATTGCAAGAGAGTGCACATTGCATATCCATTGAAAATCCAGAATTCATATCACTTTCAACTTTCAATGTGGGTGAATGGTTTCATACGATTCTATTTTATTTATTTTTTTTTTCTTTTCGGGCGCTTCTCTCCCGCATCATTATTTTCTAGTGAATTTTTTCTGCTTGTCGTTTTCTGTGTTTGTTTCACATTGCATGTATTTTACATGCTCCAGTGAATTTAATAAACTCTTGCAGTGTTAACGGCGCTCGAAAAAAAAACAACAACAACAACATATTCATAAATAATCAAATGAAAAGGACGAAGTCACTTCGTTCATTGGCTTCAGAAAAGCATTCATAAGCTTTCCCCATTGCTGAAGAGCAATGACGCGTTAACAGACATTTTTCGGTCAGACATTTCGGGGTTTTCTCGTTTCTTTTCACTCTCTCTCTCTCAAAATTGTGTTTCATGTTCGTTTTGTTTTTTTTCTATTTTTGTCTTCGCCACCACACAAATGAACACACAAATTTCCATTTCCAGAAATTCATATTTACTTCAATGTGGTTTTTCGGTCTGTGTTTCAGGTTGTTGTGGTCGGTGTTTTTGTTGTTGCCATCATCCGATTATCAAATGGACGGTTACATTTTTGAAAATGTCTGAATCACAACGAACAAATATGATTTTGTGGCCATTCAATCAATCGCAAAATTCTCTTAAAATGTTGATGTAGCCGTTGATGGGGTGTATTAAATTGAATGAGGTTGATGAAGTCAGAAAAAAGAGAAGTTTCTTTTTTCTGATATGATTCGTTTATAATTTGCATCGTTGCTGAAATCGATTCGTTCAAAGTTTGAATTGGATTATATTTTATGAGAATGTTCAATGTTCATCGTTGTTGTGTGTATTTTGAGCGCAATCTTTAAGAAGGGGGTATTGATATAAATTTGCGCATTAAATTCCTATATGAAGATTAAAATAGCCAAAGAGCCAAAGATGGTATCGTCTTTACCTCTTAGCACAAGGGTCAAAAGTGATTACTTTTTGATCAACGAAAATATAAAATATGATTTTGTGTACCTTTAGCAAAATGGATCAATAAATTCATCGTGAAACCATCATTAAAATGAATGAAAAATATTTCGTATTTGCTGCATTAAATACAATAAATTGCATAATTTTTCGTCAAACGAAAATTCCGGATCCAATGAAAAATGGACGAAAAGTGAATTATAATAATCGATTCCATTTTCGTTGGTTGAAACTTGGTTACAATCCAATATATGAGTGTTTTCTTTTTTCCGTTTTCTACGAAAAAAGAAAACCAAACTTTTGGATGCTCAATTTTTCCGATGAATTTTTGACGTTGGTGAATATTTCATAATGGAAAAAAAATAAATCGATGATGACATCAGAAAAGTGCATCAAAGGAGTCCCCCGATGAAAAA
>GL501517.1:3596414-3609402 GCA_000149185.1 Mayetiola destructor
GCTCACATTCTCCCATTCACATTTCATGGTTAGATGTCGAGATATTACAATTTACCTGAAACTGAAACGAATAACAGATACATGAAGAAATATGAATATGAATATGAAAAAGAAAAAAATGTGGAAAATCCAAAGTGGTTTTTTATGTCTTTTTCTTTGCATTTGTTGTCTCGCACAAACTCCCCCGAAACGAAAGTCTTGTGCACATTGAAATTCTGATTGTACATTTATCCATTTTTAAAAAGCGTAATATAATTTCTTTTTCCCAGCTTGCACCTTTCGATGGTAAAGCACACACGATGCACAATTGTGCTCACTTGTTTTCGATGTGTTCATACAATAGTGAACTGGAGCTCCTATATTCGTATATAGGTACTATATTATCACACAAATAATGCATGTGCGTTTGCACATTATTGTACACTTGAAAAATGAAGTGAATGCATAATGCACAAAAACCAAAATGGAAACATCGACAACAACAACAACAACAACAAAAAAAAAAATTATAAAGCAAAGAAAAACTGAAACAAGAGCATCGGACGAGCAAAACCATACGGTTATCGTGTATTGTATTGCAATGCGATGGCATCAAAAAGAGAGTCTGGAACCGCAGTTTATCACTTCAAGTGATGGAAGAGAGAAAAAAAAAGAAAGAAAAAATATATGTATGTAGTAGAAGCAAAAATCCCCTCAACGGGGTCTCGCTCGCACAAAATCCATTTAAACATTTACCTTCCACTGTTTAGACGGAAAATGCCATGAAAATTATGTAGATTCGTAGAAAAGCTATTGATATTTATTGACCATTTTTCCATTCACATTTCACCACCTTTTACTTCTAAAGAAGCTTAGGCCACCAAGAGCAAAATCGAAATGAAGCAAAAAAAAAAAAAAAGCAGAAAAACATTCGTCGTAAAACTTCTCTTTAACATGATGAATCGAAAGCAAAGTTAGAAAAAAAAAAAAAAATAAAGAGAAAAAGCATTCAGAATATGAAAATCATGATTTTATTACAATCGGGCTAAATGGTATTTTGCAACCTTTTTGAATGTTTAGTGGATCTCGATTCTCGATATCCATCCAAAGCCATTATTTTTATTGTATGTTCGAATGTTACGTACTACGACTTATCCATATGTGGATTTTCTTCTTCTTTTTTTTCGGTTGCATGGGCTCATTCGATATTATTGAATTATTTATACGTTATAGTTCAAATCCGATAAATCAGCACGTAACACATGTTAACTCTCATCTAAATAAATTCACACTGTATGAATGGATGGCCAAAATAAAAAAAAAAAAAGGAAGAAGAAGAAGAAAAAGAAGAATAATAGCAGTGTGACATGGGGATGTGATCCTGAAAAGATCTACGGATCATGTAAAAGTCACAGCCAAATGCCAAACGAAACACACACACACACATATATATATACAAACCAAATTCTGTGACAGCATCAATATCATCGATAATAATATCGAATATTGGTAAATCGTTGAGAATGAATCAAACAGCGTGCAATATCGTTTGGACGGAAGAGAAGAAGAAAAGTAAAGAAAAAAACGTAAAAAGAAAACAAATAGAATTCATTTTTGTGAATCACGAAACGAAATGAAGATGAAAATGATTGCTCTGTTATTGACATGAATTTTATGAACATTGCAAATCATATGGAAAAATAATACGATGGCAAAATTGCCCTTACAGTTCCCAATGGTAACCATCTACCACATCGAATGCGAAATAAAACCAGAGAATAAAATAAAAGTGTGAAGAAAGAAAGAAAAAAAAAAGAAAAAATTGTTGGATTTGCGCTTCGCTGTCAGGCAATTCATTTTTATATATTTGCCACCATTTGATATTATGGCAGTGTTTCGGGCAGGATTTTCAATGGCACATTATGATTCTGATGTGATGCGATGCGATGCTGTTAAGATGAAGAGCATACACTGAATATAAAAATGAAATGATTCGGAAAAATGATCGAATGAAGGAAATCCACTATTGTGATTCTGTCGTTTGGATTCATTCAAAGCGATTGAGAGCCGGTAGTATTATGACCGGTGAGTAAATATGTTAAACCAATAGCTCATGCACATGAAAAGCACAAAAATAGCAACAACAACAACGACTGTCTACAATTCATACTCAACTATAAATGCTGTTGAATACAGCAAAATATATCCAGGAATGAGCAAATCGAACAAATAAAATTGGAGGACAGGTGAATGAAAAGAAGTAGAAGAAGAAGAAGAAGAAGAAGAAGAAGAAGAAGCAGAAGAAGAAGAAGCAGAAGAAGAAGAAGAGGAAGAAAATTGTCGAGAATAAACAAGCAATAATATATCGCAAAAAAAGGAAAATCAACCGGGAGCAAACGACATTTGAAATAGAAAAATGGAAAAATAAAGACGATAAACACGACAAATACAAGGCAATAACAATATTATATAGAAAATATAAATATAAGTGAAAAATATGAATCGAGCTACTGTCCTACTGTTTGCTGTTTACATATAGTTTTGTATGCATGACTGTGCCGCAGGATAGTCGGACACATCGATGAACAGCAGTAGCCACACGAACGAAGGTTAAACGAACCAACAACAAAGAGCGAAAATAAAAAAAAATGATAACAAAATAAAAGAAAAATTTAGCGTCGAGCGTTGAAAGTATGAAAACAAGTCGTGTACCATTCCCTGTGACGATTTGAAAAGTAAAATTATCGATACCGTATCACTGTGGTCGACTATCGACTACGATGTAGAATGTAAACGATCTAACGATCCAAAAACACTACATCCAAGATGGAAAACAATAATGTGTTTATTATTGTCATCATTTCGAAATTCTATCAATACGTGAGTGTATTTGATTGAATGATTATTTATTATGTGTATTTAGATTCACATTCTGTTTTACTGCTCGGGTCATTCATTCCATTTAACTTTATACATCATCTGTGCGCGTTTGTCGGCAATCGAGAGAACGGAGAATTTTATTTTTTTTTCTTCTTCTGTTTGGTCGTATTATGTTTTGTTGTTACGTTTCGATTCTATTTTCCAACAGCATGCCATGGAATTATTCTCTCGGATCTAGTGTTCAGATCAAGCAGGGTGAAGTATTTCAATGTCGTTTGTTATTCCATTTATTTTACATTTTCTTCTCGTCTTATTTCTCCAATTTTTTTTTTCTTTTTTTTTACTTTTATTCTGTTCAACTTTGAATCGATAACATCAAATGTTGATAT
This sequence comes from Mayetiola destructor, assembly GCA_000149185.1. Lineage (NCBI taxonomy): Eukaryota > Metazoa > Arthropoda > Insecta > Diptera > Cecidomyiidae > Mayetiola > Mayetiola destructor. The sequence continues at coordinate 3,599,663 of GL501517.1, forward strand.
CATTCCCTCCGTGGAACGTGGTCGATTCGAATATAAAACATCAACAAATGAAAAACAATGCACTTAAATATGTTGGGTGCTGAGCATCCATTACACATTGAATTCTCAATTCATGCTCCTTGTCTGTGGCATTTTTTTCTCTCTCTCTCTCTCTCTCTCTCTCTTATTTTCGTTGCGCGTTGTTGTTTTTCGTTCATTTTCATTTTCTATGGGATTCATTTCAATTGTTATCGCCTTTAAAAAATCGCGTCAACTCCATTAAAAAGTCGTATTGAACGATTTTTATTGGCTCCAAAGTCAATATATGCAATGAAACATCACCATTCAACTTCCTTAACTAAAGAATGCTTTATTTTTCATTCATCGATATTATTCACCTCGTGGATCTTTGAACATACACACACACACAGACACCAAGCAACCGAACATTTGAACATTTGAACATTCGAACATTCGAACATGTTCAAATGAATGAATAAAATGTTTAATGGTCGATTGAGAGGGCTCGAATCGTTATACGATTGAAAATTGAACGTCATATTGTTTTAAGTACAATTGGATTCCATGACATAAATGCTCATTGCCATTGAAATAAACGATTGCACATTCAACACCAACGTGTGTTCTTTATGATTTTGGTGTTTTTTTTCTTCTTCTGCTTCTGCTGTTGTTCCTTTTTTCTTATACTATTTCAATTTCATTTGTTTTCGATAAATTAAGCAGCCGTCACCATTCCCTGTACCCCGATACCATATACCATTCATTCTTTTCATTCAATATCGTTTTTATTCGAGCTTTTGTGTGTGTTTGTGTGTGTGTGTTCAGTGTTCAGTGTTCAACTTGAATTTTTATTTTCTATTTTGATTGCTAATTGAACCGTATTTATTTCATGCCATCAAACTTGGCTATTGATCTATTTGCTTCCCTGTTTGGTTACGCAAGCATGGAATGTGAAAAGTAACAAAAAAAAAAAAGAAAAAAGAATCAACAACAATCATGCGATACATAAATTGGGCGAATGTCGCTAGGGAGAGAGAAAGATCTGTCGATCGAATTACACAAATTAGGCCAAAATCATAATCGGGTATAATGGTATCGATATCGATAGAAAATTCTATGTTGTAAATTAAGGACCAATCTACTTGAAAATCATTCAAATACTTGAACAAACAAAGCTAAAAATACGTTAATTTGAATGATTTATTTACGTAACTACTTATTGCTCATTGCTTCTTCAAATTTCAGACTTCAGACATCATCATGGTTTCATTTTACATTTCCGTATTTATTCATGAGTAATTCAACGTTTTATGTTCAATTCATTTGTTATTTTCGCTTTCAATTCAGCATTCATTAACACAAGGTAAAACTTTTTCTGTCATTGTCATTGTCATAGTGAACGTCCAATTCAAATGTACATCGAACATCATCACCATAAGAATTTCCATCTTCAAATTATATAACATTCAATTTGCAATGGTAAACATTGCATGCACACGTTTTCCCAAATGGAATTTTTCCCACCCGACACTGATTCTGTGAGTGAATAGAATTGTCTAAAATCAAATGCAAAATAAAAAAAAAATTCAGAGCATCAGAAATGAAAAAAGAATGATAGAATAAGATGACAAAATGCCATTTTGTCGAAATAATCGGGATCCAGCCGAAAGGAATATGGTGAACGAGAATAAAAAATATCCATTGCGTGGTGTTCACATTATGCAGTACATTTTTTTTCTTCGGTGTCTACAAATTGATGCTTATATTGCTTAAATTGTCCTTCTTTTGGCATTTTGGCGTTCTTTATTCTTAAGATAGATTCTTTTCAAGCGTATGGCACAAGCAAATGGCATAAACCAACAAGAAACTCACGAAAAAAAAACAACAAATATATATAGAAAAAGAGAGAACTTTGAATGGACAATATATAAGAAAAAATCCATAAAATTCGATATATAGCTCACCCTTTTTTCCACTACTATTTTGTAATGCATTCAATTTTGTTTCGTTCATTGTGCATCATCTGTGTTCAGTGTTCAGTGCTTATACAAAGCATATAGTGTGGCCATATTCGCTGTTAGATAGATTTTATGGTGCAAGGTTAGCGGTGTAGCTTCATTTTCTTGAAATAAAAAGAAGAAGAATGGACACATCCAAGGGAAATACACTCATTTTACTCGAATTTTTGCTCGCAAAAAGGTAATATTTCAATGAATAAATGGTCATTGCTATTGCTTGTCGTTTTTCTCTCTGAAAACAATTTTTGTTTGGTCCTTTTTTCCTCCGTTCAATGTTCGATATGGTTTTTTCTTTTCATTTCATCGTTTACACATACACAATATACATATACGAATGTGACTATGAGTGATCCAGTCTGTTTTCTTTTGTTCCGATGAATTCCTTTAATGGCAAAGCGCTTTACATCTTTCATTTCTAGCGATTCGGATGCGTTGAATCGACAAAGAGAGTTCATTTCTCAGTATCGCAACGTATGAGGAAGATATATTCACGGTGCAATAGAGCAATGGACGAAAAGAAATAATATTAATCCAATGAATGAAATGGAATAGCCATTGAAATAAGGACATACATACATTAGCCTGGTATGGTGTTTGGGTTTTAAAACTCTTATCGTTCCCAGCCACGAGATGAGTTAGGGCAAAAGTAAGAAACAGAAAAAGAAAAAAAAAAGAAAAAACGCATAAAAGCAAAACTGAGCCAACCCCTGAACGATCGAAAAAACACACAAAAGAAAAATATAAAAATAAAAATAGATGCATTGCATTTTGTTTCCTGCAATTTTCAAATTTCATGGTTTTCATTGGATGTTTGCATGCTTTTGCTCGTTCATTATTTTTGTTGGTGGACCACGTTTTTTTCTGTTGCGAAGGTGGATATTTATTACAATTTGAGTTTTTGGTTGGAAATGAACATGGATCATGGTTTTGTTCTCATCAAGACACACTTGAATTGGGGGGAGATAGCACACACACAAAAAAAAAAATAATAATATTTTATTCTTGTGAATTTCAAATTTAGTGGCTATTTTATCAACGCTGAGAAATATAAGCGATGAAATTTCCCGACAAGAAAGACACAGTCTCGACAATTTTTCTTCGAATTTATAATTTTTTTTTTTCTCTCTTTTCCTTCTTAGTCTTGTCGATAAGATTGTTTTTTAGTTTAAAAATGACTTTGAGACTTTTCATTCCGAACAAAAGTAGACGGAAAATGAATTCGAAGCACTTGGAAATCAATTAAAACGGATACGAATCGTTGTTGCTTTGAATTATTTAAAAGTTGCCAGCAAATTGATTCGATGTTTTTTTTTTCTGTCTCTCTTCTGTTCTCGTTTGTTTGTCTCTCTGTTTTCTTGTCGCGTTGCCCATTTTGTCCCATTTTGGGTTCGTCAAATCAAAGTGATAAAAATTTATTACCGATCGTCTTAAGTGAATCGATGGTAAATGGTTTTTGGTTTTTTTTTGTTTTCTTTTTTTTTTCATTTGTCTAGTGTTTCTGTTCTAGGTTTTTTTTTTGGTTCACTCCCTGAGTCATTTTGGGATTTGTTTTTGGTGAGCATGGAATGCATTCAAATACAATTTAGTGGTTGCGTTTCTGTTGTTATCGTACACCACTTACATATCCGATTCGAAAAAAGCATCACTTATTCCGCTACAAACACTTGAAATCGTTTAACAATGCAGGCCATGTACGGTTTTAATTTTCCTTCATTCTAATGTGTTCGGTGGGAATATTTGACATTCTCAAGTGGTTTTTCAGCAGTAAAAGTATGTTTTGGCGCTTATCAGACATCCATACCTCTCGATACGAAACATATGAACTCGTACAAAAGCATGTATGCATAGACAAACGCATACGATCATGTCTAACGGAAAGGGAAAGAAAAAGAGAATGAGAAAGAGAATGAGAAAGAGAGGGAGAGGGAAAGAAAGGAAGAGAAGGGGAAAAAGAAGAGTGAGAGAGAGAAAAACAAAAATTATCTTTTATTAAGGCAATGTAACTATTTGCTGCCCTAAATTTATTCCATCATTTTGTTGTACAACAACGACCGAGTAACAACGATTTTGTTTTTGCTCTGACTATGAGCCACACCACTCTCATTTCGACCGTCGACTATTTCGAACCGATTTTATTTATGTTTATATTTTTCTTTATCGTGTGCAATAAAACAACCAAGTGTATGGGTATTCGATACTAATTTATAGGGCAAGCCGACACGGTTCACGATAAAAATTGTTTGGCTCATTCTTTTCAAATAAAACAGAGCGACTACGGCGCATTGGCCGATATATATTCAATAATACGAAAAAAAAAATCGTCGAAAATGCACAATTGAACAACAAGAGAGAATACATCAACAAAAAAAAAAAAACAAAAAAAAGTGTAGCAAATGGTTAAAAACGGCTAAATATATACACACACACACAATATTACAGTATTAAATAAATATCTGGCTAAAGATTAATGTTGAGTGGTGTTCAGTGCTTAGTGTTCAGTGTTCACAATGTTGTGTCCAAAATAAAAAAGCGCAATACGATCAGCGACCCTTTTTTCTTTCGTATAATTATTCAAGACCATGTGTTTTATTGCTTTGCCATTATTACCTTTGTTAAATCCAAGAATTCATGTGATATGATAAGGAACCGAAACCGAGCTCTTTATATCTGTTTTTGTTTTCGGGTATTCGTTCCATTTCAGTGACCGCCAAAGTCAAAACAGAATTGTTTAAGGATGCTTATAAAAGAAAAATATAAATAAAACGGTAACTAAATGAAATGCCATACACATTCCAGTGTCGTTTCGTTCCATTTGTTGTGTTTTTGGTTCAAAATAATGTTCACAACGGACTTTGTTGTGTTTTGCTCTTATTCTGAAAGATAAAAGAAAAGAACAAAAAGCAAAAATAAGAGACGCTCAACTGTTCAACATTGCATTCAAACAAATAAAATCAATTAACACATTTCATTCTAATTATTTCTCTCTTTTTTTTTCCACATTTCATTTCTTATTTACAGATGAATTTTCAGCTAATGGACGGCAACGCATCGATTATACAGTGCAGTGACTTAAGGCTCAACGGTGATATTATTGCACCTTGTTTACCATTGTCGGTATCAGACCGATATATATGCTTGGGAAATAAATAAAAATTCGAGCAAATAACCGTTGAGCACCGGGTGTGTGTGCAATAAAACGGGCCAAAAACAAAAAAAAATTTTTTTTTATCAACAACCTGAAATAACAAGCAATCACTGAATGTTCCAGCAATATTCTAGAATCGAACGCAACGGTTTAAATGGAAAAAGTTAAAAGGCAAAATCAAAAGCGTATTCATTTGATTCGACGACAATGTTTCACGTAAATTCCACGAAAATCATATAAAGACACCGTGAACTAACCAAACAAAATAAAACAAAAACAAAACAAAATTAAAGAGAAAAATACCCACCCAATGTGAAATTGTGCGCGCAAAAACGATAGCCAAAAACATTGAATTCAAAATCGAAATCCATATACATTATACATAGACAAAGACACAAACACACCAACCAATTCCAAAATGAACGGATCTAAGCCAAAATTGGCGATAAAAATTAATTAACCGTGAACGACATGCAAATTATGTTAAAACACAACAGTTGTTGTTGTTATTATTATTCTTATTATTATTATTATAATTTTGATTATCATTTGAATAGAGCAATTGGTGAACGCCAAACATATTCGATAAATAGTATTGGCAACAGATAGAAATAATGTACGTTTATAAATTGTCTAAATGTGTTGTTATGTTGCTGTTATTAACTACAGCGCTGTTCATTGGTACCGTTTCCAATGAGTCAGTGAATAAAGATACATCAATATCACCGGCAACGCCAATCCAATCCCATTTATTGCCAGTCCAAAACTATGACCTAACCGAACATTTGGATTTGCCAACCAAATTCGGTGACGAAGATGATGTAATCGAAGGTAAAACTGCATCCGACAAAAAAGTTTTGGATAGTATTGGATCGTCGGCCGCTAAGCACGGTAAGTGTTGTTTTAAAGAAAAAAAAAAATTATTCCAGTGAAAATTAATGGACTCTTTTCATTTTCTCGAATGAAACCGAAACAGGTACACATCCCTTTTATGATGAGGATGATGATGATTTTCTAGACGGTGATCACGGACATGTCGGTGAGTTGATCGTAACAAATCAATTTAAATTGCATCTTTCAACCATCAATCAAAAGCTGTTATTTTACACATTTGAATGATCTTAGCCGGAACAGACAATTTCAATGTTGAATGTTTTTTTTTTGTTGCTTTGTCAGATAAAACCGGTGACTCACATGATCACGATACCGATGAATCGAAAGGTGATTATGATGATGAAAGTGATTTGGGTCCAACATTGGATTTTGGCGCTAAATTAGATGGCACCGATGCAGGAAATGAATTACCAATATTTTTAGTCGAACCACAAAGTACTTATGTTGTTCGAAATCGTGCAGCGATTTTAAAATGCAAGGCAGCACATGCATTACAGGTTCGTTATAGACATAGGCACAGACATGCCGCAAATATATTATTATCATAGTGTTTTATCAAATGTTTTGTGTGTGAGTGTGTGTGTGTGTGTGTTGAAGAAAGAGAGAGATTCGTCAGAGAATGACGAATTTTTTTTTTTCAAATGAATGTAGAAGTGAATGCACCTTTCATCAATTTCATTCATTGAAATGTGCATTTCATGGATTTTCATAGTTTGCCATGTTATCAGAATATTGCTGTGTCCATTGAATTCGATTGGAAAATGCGAAGTGAATAAAGTGAATTTTAGACACATACAAAGGGGAGCATGTAATACGCAATAAGTTGTCGCATACGATTCAGGGGGAGAAATGGAGGAATATAAAAAAAAAAGGAAAAAGGGCAAACGAGGACGACATAAATATGTCAACGTAGCAATTTCAATGTGTACCGTTGTTCGTTATGCATACGGGATTTTGTCATGAAAAACATACAAACGGAAATTTCATTCGTTGAATAATTCTATTTTTTCTAATTTACTTTTTTCCTGAGCCGTTTTTTTTTTCGTTTCGTTTCGTTTCGTTTCGTTTCGTTGTCGACGCTTGTAATCTGATAATCGAAAATTAGTTCAAAATGGTTGTACTCCGTTCCACGGGATAGTATTCATCTGCTTTTATGTCTTGTTTACATTTCAAACATAATTTATGTGATGATGATGAAATCACCCCAGTTGTAGCATACATACCTACTCACGTATCAATCCATTTATTTCAATGTTCAATTCCCAAAAATTTTTCCATTTTCAATGCAATTTTTATGTTCTGTGTGTTTTATGCATTTGAATAAGACTTATTTTTTTCGAATTGCACCCGTGTGTTTGCATTAAACGAATCATTTGCCCAAAAAAAAAAAAATAAAAAAATAACAAACAAACAAAATGCTCAAATTTCGATAACGATCAAAGGACCAAATGCATTTCGATGAAACGAATACCTAACGTCGATGTTAACATTTTATAATTTAAAGTTTCGAGTTTCGAGTTTCGAGTTTATAGTTTATAGAATAGCAATTAAAAGGTGCCTCTCAATGCTCAATATTCTGGAATGGATATTGTGACGATGGGCCGATTGAAAGGAACAAGAAGAATCAAACAAAAACCATTGTTGTTGAACAGGTAGTCAAATCGATGATAATAATGTGTATGAGTTCAGTGCATTCGATGTGTAACCATATCCGACAAAATGGCCCATATCACAATAAACAATCACATGCATGCACCGAACCTAGTTTCAATGTGAAAATTGAACACAAAAAAAAAACAAAAAAAACTACTTCTCATTCTAATGCAATAATAACAACGGACCATAGAAATAGAAAGAGATTCGTTCAGTTTACGGCGCCATTATAATCTATGAATGGTTTTTATTTTTGAGTGCATCATCATCGAACGCACCACATTACAAATAAATACACTCATTCGAATCGAGATAGAGAGAGAGAGAGAGAGAGAGAAAAAAATGAACCTTTTCTTATCCAATTTTTATTTTATTTCGCTTTTCGTTTCTTCTTCTTCTTCTTGTTTCGGTTTGAGTTTTTATTTCATTTTCTGAGAAAAAAAAAGAATTTAAGTGACGACAATGAAATATTTCGTTTACTTTTTTCCGCTTACTTTAGTTGGTTGTCTTTCTTCACCGTTTCTCAGTTTCACTTATTTCGATATAATCATTTGTTATCGAAAAATTCTATCTCTTTCAGTTCGGTTGCACCTTCACTTCACATGGGAGATAAAAAGGATGAAAAAAAACAATAAAAAAAAAAGTAATAATAATAATAATCATCATTTCAGTCAGACATGTGCGGTTCCACTTTGTTATTTTCATCGCATACTTGTTTCATTAGTCTCTTATTTTCGAATAATAAAAAATAAAAAAAAAAATAAATAAATAAAAAAAATTCTCCTTCCTTCGTTCGAATCATCACAAGATTTGGCTTCTTTCGTTCCTTCCGTCTCTGTCCTTGATTCTCCAATCGGCCAAGAAAATGTGCGTCGTGCGTATACATGCGTGCATATATATATATATTCACCTTCCATAAATTGACACACATATTTGCTTGGAAAATTTGTATGCAATTATACGGTGCAGCGAAGATAAGTTTTGTGTCAGTGTGGTTCGTTTGCATTGGGAATCCCTTTGTAAAATGCATGCACCTCAAAACGACTGAACAAAAAATAAAGTCAAAAGAAAACAATGATGGTTTTTCAATGGAAACACAGGCAAAAAACACGCGATCCATTCTTTAAATGGAACTTCACACCGTTTCCGAACAACAAAAGAATTCAATTTTCAGTTGAAATTATAGCTATTTTGGGTCATGTGTTGATTATTGTTATTTACCTTACACCTGCTAGCTGAGGATCGCATACACGAGCATATTTAAAAATAGATCCGATTATTATTATTATTATATGATGGATTCCCTGAAACCACATTGAATTACCGGCTCAGGTATTTCTCAAAACCATATTCCCAACGAATTCGGTTGAGCATTAATTATTTATTGTCATTATTATTATTATTATTATTATTATTGTGTAAATTTCTGGTATATGAGAGTTGCCTTTGTGTTGCACCGGCTAATCGACTAGTAGCCAATGTGAATGGGATTGCGTGATCTTTTGTTTTTAGCCACCGACCAAAAATCTCCCAAATACAAATTTCTACAAATATATATTTATTGATTTCCTCTTTTTGTGTTTTTTTGTTTTGTTTCGATTCTCATCCATTTCCGCAACAGCTATTCTTCAGATGTAGTGGCAGCTCACAACCTCCTCCATCGACATCCGAATCGCATGTCGACCCGCACACTGGCGTTCAACTGGGCGAAATAACAGCAACAATATCCAAAGATTTGGTTTTTGAATATTTTGGCAAATCAGCATTTAAATGTGAATGTCATGCATGGTCCGGACGCGGAAAGGCTAAAAGCCAATCGGCCACCATTGAAGTTGCATGTAAGTATTTTTTTTTTTTTATTTGTTATTATTATTCATGATGAATATAAATTTGCTGTTTTCAATTGGTGTTCAATTTCAAGCGATTCATCATTGAAATGATGAATACAACAAACCATCGAATTTCATTTCGGTTGTCTGCTGTTTTGTCTTTTTAGGTTTTATAAGTTTTTGATTAAAATTCGTGGTGAA
>GL501517.1:3613649-3635417 GCA_000149185.1 Mayetiola destructor
TACAAACTTAAAATCAAGAAAATATGATTTTTAATCCACTTAATTGAATTGTGCTCGATCCCGGGCTCGGTTTTCAATTTTCTTTTTTGTGGTGAGTGGTGAGCTGTGATGATGAAAAGGGGGCAAAAAAAAATGATGAAGAGATTCGTTCATTTTCTATTATCGCATCATATAATATACAATATACATATGTGTGTATAGATGTAGAAAAAAAAAGAAGAAAGGATCATCGGGTTCATATGACGGTACGCAGATGGTCGTGTACTAGTAATTACATGAAAAAAAAACTTAGTCACTTATTTTCCTTTCTTCACAATTTATTCGCTCATTTTACTCAAAGTGAATGAAAAAAAAGGCCTCCAATTCAATTCAATATCCGTTCTCATTTTTGTTTTGCCAGATTTCTTCATCGACAAATACAATCTCGTTTTCAATTTTTTTTTTTTTTTTGTGTTTTCATCTCTCTTTTTCTTTTCTCTCTTATTTCTTGCTGACAATAGTAATTCGATTCTAATAAAATATATAATTCGAAAAGCCGCTTATCTTTTGTTGATTTTGCTGCTTTCATTGCACTGTGTGTTCAGTGTTCATACACATGAGAATCGAAATTTTGCGATGTTGATTGTACACTCTTATTCGACAATATTCGATTCTCAAATTGCGACTTGAATTCGTTTTTTTAACGATCATGTACTCAAAAAGCCAATGCCATTCATTGTCACATTGTGAGAGAAAAAGAGACACCAAATTCTATTAAAACTTTATCATAACAAATTGAATGTTTTCCAACTACTGTAGATATCTTTTCCACACGGCATTCGACGTTCGGCATTCGACACAGGCATCTAATGCATTTAATGATCAAACTGCACACGAAGCGCTTACCAAAGAAAAAGGGCCATGAAAAAAGGAAGCAAGAAATAAAAGGATTCGTTTTCTTCTTTTTTTTTTGCCGAACCAAGTATTATTTTACTCGGAACGATAAGTTTTCGACAGTTTTTGAGCTTAATCAGGATGCGTTCACTATTTTCAATTATTATTTCCCCCAGTATGTACTATGTTATACAATTAACAATAGATCATTTCTCAGCCTATTGTTAATCGAATGAATATATATATCAGCAATAACTAAACCCAAAAATACGTATATTTTATGTTTTCTAATATAAAACTTTTTGCCATTCAATGAAAATCATTTTACGGCAAATATGAATTAATGAATGACTGAATGAATGAGCCGAAAAAGATTCATTTTGCTGACTCCATCAGTTGGAATTTAATTTTTCCTTTGTATGCGATTCGCATAATGGTTTTCGAAAGTAAAGCGAAATTCGGATTTTGTAGATTTTTGCTCATTCACAGTTATGCATGTGACCCATTTTCGAATAAAATTTGTTCTGAATTTTACGGGATCGTTTTTCAGCATTGCAAAAGCTTTAACTATTCCATTGACGGGCGGGATTTTATGAGGTTTTCTGAAGCCAGATTTTAGTTTTAAAGATAGAGGATTATCTATTGTATATTTTATGATTTTATGCCTATTCGAATCGATGTCGGAACGATATACACCGTCTTGACTCATTCTCAGTTGGATTTGCTGGTGCATACATGCTGGTGCACTGTGCACCATGAATTGAAATGAATTGAATGAAACACACCGCGTTATAATAATGATATGTGATGACAATTTTTTATGTGATTTCATTTATCTATTACAATATAAACATACAATCACAGGCATACCATACTATACGATAACATACCGGATTCCGGATACATACAATCCATTCCCATTTCAATTTTTTTTTTGCTCATTCAACTTTGATAATAGCGTGGCGTATTTTTCGCTTTTATTTCACGTCTATGGATTAAAGTGCATTCTTTCTTCGCACACCCACACACACACACACACACATGAAATGGACTGATTGTCTGTGCAATGTGTTGACAGATCAGAAAGCCCGTATGCGCTTTGCATTGTATGTATTGAATTATATCATTATTTGTTCGGTGAATGAGATGAGAGAACGATGAAGCGCCAATGAAAACGTTTCCAGCTAGTTAGCTGGGTTAAAATCTTCCATTTAATCGCCATTTTTTGTCATTCTTTTCGCTGGTTTTATTTTTTTTTTCTCTTTCTTCTTTTTATCGTCCGGGTATTTGGATTTCTTCCAATTTCCAACTTTCAACCTTTCAACTGACTATCTCATCTCTTTTAGAAATCCGTTTTTCTTTGGCTTTAATTCATTTTTCATTTCGAATGAACGAAACGAGCATATCAATTATAATTATATTTTCCCATGGCAAATCTATTTTGCACACATAAAATTCTCAACAAAAAGTGAGGCAATATTAAGGATTACATTCCTTTTAGATTATAACTTCATATTTTATTACTTGTGAGATTGTCCCGCATTGAAACGAATAAAATTCACGACAACCAGATGACAAGGAAAAAAAAGAACAAATGTTGTTACATTTATTTCGATTTTGTTGATGGTCTTTTCCATTTTCATTCAGTTCACTGATTCCTCATGAGATTTAATTAAATTTTGAAACAATATACGGAAAAGTTCAATTGATAATAATCAAACAAATCGGGCGACGAAAACGAGATTTGTGAAAAGTTTTGTGAAACCATCCATTTTCAGTTTTCGTTGCTGTTTCTGAACGTTCCACGCTTTTTCTTCGGCTCACTTTTTCCAAAATGGAATGTTATGTGCACAAAACACACACACACACACACAATATATATATAAATTTATCGAAAACTTCAACCCGTTTTGTGTTTTGTGTGGGAAAATTGCCCTAGCGACTAACAACACTAAAAGCATGCGAATGAATTTTAGAAAGCCAATAATGCCTTGAAGCTTCGAATTTTGAAATGAAAACATTAAAAGGTCCCGACAAACCAACGACTTTTGCGTTGACATTGTGTATCACATATCGCTCACAGTGACAAGTTAACATGTTTTCCGCATTTTGTCAACTGTCTCCATTTTAACAACAATATGCACAATATACACAAAATGATAACAATAATCAATGATTCGAAATTCTGTTATCAATTACTTTATTCGAATATATATTTAGTCACTTTGCATGCACTGTGCTGTCTTTACTGCTAATGGAAAAACAATATGCACGGAGCATCGCATTTTTTCGGTTGCTTTTTGAAAAAAAAACACCTGTAAAAGAATGACTCAATTGTGAAATTTTCCTTGCAAAATCGTTTTGCACATCTTTTATTTGGAATTGAGTCGGTTTTGGAATATTCTATGCTTTCTGCCCTTTTTTGAGTGTGGTTGACCGAATCAGTATTTGATTTCATTCCTTAAAATCGGATAATAACACGCAAACATGCACTACTATGATTATAAACATGGAACAACTGGATTTTAATCGCCTTACTTAGTTTTTCATGGTTTTCTTCAAGACATGGTGTTCATTTACCGTACTTTTTTTTTTTTATTATATATTAGTTAGAGCAACCATCGAGCTCAGTGTTTGAGTTCAAGTATGGAATTTTGTCCGTGTCATTTTTGATCCGGTGTTTTCTTCTCCATTCTGTTTTAGTTTTCTCCTTTAGTTTTTGTTTGCGCAAATCCATTCAATGCAAACATGTCATAAGAACTATGAAAATGGTGTGGCATTTTCAGTGCTCTTATATTCAATATTCATGGTATTGTAAGATTCAAATACGTATTTTGTAAGATGATACCATTTCTGTTGTTTGTCAGTTATTATTCGTTGTTGTTGTTTTTTTTCGTTGTCTTTTAATACATAATAAGGAAATATATTTGCCATTGTTGTTTAGCCATTCAAATCTGATTGATTTGTTGGAAAATTCATTATTGGTTGGGCTCTCTGTTCCATTCGGTGGATGTAGCTGTCATTTCTATCGTTGTATTTGTGGCAGTTTCATTAAAAAAAATGATGAAATGCACATTGTGTTTGTGTGATGCTAGACAAAAAATATAAGCAAACAAGGTACTCGTATTTGATTTTCTATTTTATGTTTCTTTTGAGGTCAATATATGTATAAGGGTTCTATGTTTTTCAATCTCATCTGTGTGATTATTTTGTACAATGGAAAATACGGTAAATTAAGGACATCCACACTATCAAGACAAAGACCAGCTGCTGAACAAGAGAAGCAAACTTGGAATGGTGTTAAATTACGATATCTACATATATTTATGTCTTATTTTACACAATTCACACAGCACAGCATTGTATGCAACTGAACCAAACTCAGCCCAACCGAATAATAATAATAATAATAATGAAAAAATTTGTAAGAAAATTCAACGGTGTATTCAACGTGTCTTCTATACAATGAACGCTACATCATAATTTTCACTCCTAGTCTATATGCTCTGACTGTGTCATTGTTTTCCTATTCGGCTAACGATTCCTTTGTATTTTATCCCGTTCGATCTTTTTCTCATACATTACAACCATTCATTCAAAATGTGTATGATTTCGAACGAATTTCTATTCATTACAAAAAAAAATTTTTTTTCTTCCTCCAATGTATTGGCTTTCAGGGAAAACAATTCATTTCCTTTTATGTTTTATTTTTCACATTGATTGAGACATTGGTAGGCTTCAGCAACAGATAATGTATTGCAGCACACAAATTCCATTCCAAATGTAATCCATCGATTTTTGAAACCTTGTAAACAATATATACAGTAGATTATTAAGCGAAGACGCTTATTTCAAGTAATAATTTGTCTTATACTTAAGATGTTCCCGCTTAAGTTGATAATAATATGACAAATATTATAAATGTTTGTTTGCATGGTTTGTTCGATTGTCTGTGTTTTTTAAATGACAAATACACACTTCAATGTGTATTATTCGTCATCAACAGTTTTGTTCAACGACCTATAATTGGACTTCTTTTTGGATTATTTACGAATGAGTCCACTTTAAGTAAATGATCTCTGACTGTGCCATTTGATATTCGCAACCAAAACAATCATCCAACAACAAAAACGTGAACAATATGAAAAGATAAACTTAAAACGAAATAATATTATATATATATGGAAATGTATAATGAGCTCGGCGTGAGCACTGTATTAACAATTTCATTGTGGAAACAAGTAACTGGAAATTTATTAAGCAGCTCCGATATGAATCTTGTGTTCGGGGAAAAAAAAAATTTAATGATGATGCCATGGTGCCATCGTTCCATCGTTCCATGTTCTTTTTCCACAAACGATGATGCATCCGACAGTTCAGCATCATTACAAGACACCTGTGTGCACGGTGTTGTGCGCTATGTGCATTGCCATAATCATACAAATCAAACGTCCATATTTCATGAGCACCGATTTTACAGTCTTTGAAATTCTTATTAGCTATTATTGATGATATTGTTGTGGCCTGTCACTTTTGATAGCAAATTTATGTTGACGAACACACAATGCCAACATCGGAAAACCAATAATGTCATCGTGGTTCATACCGTTTTTCACGATTCGCTTGAAAAAAAGAAAAAAAAGAAAAAGAATATTGAATGCATAACATTGATTCATTTTTCCGGGCGTTAATATATTTAAGACTGCCATTAAATCAAGCACTTGAATAAAATGACAAAAATGAGAAATTTCACAAACCGACAAACTAGAGAGAGGTTCGTTGTGTCAAAGGTTTGGATATTTTTTTTTTTGACGTTTCCCTGCCGTATATGACATTCGATAAGGAGCGAATGAAGATTGAGTGGAAAATCATTTTTTTCGTACATTTATATTGCTCGTCTGCTCTTCGTGTGACTTTAATTTTTGATTGATGATGTTGGATGAGTGATCTATAAATTTTATGAGAACTTGATGTGAAATGATGGAATCTCATGATCTTGTGAATGTTAGCGAATGTTTTGGGAAGAAGAAGAAGAAAAAAAAGAAAATACAGAATGAAATTTTGAATTTTTCTCATCTCAATTGGATTGGCAAGTGGTTTGGGTTTGCATTGACAATGTTACTATTTGAGGCTTAAAATTTGAAGTGATAACAAAATGTATGCACTCGATATATAATATATGTTCAATAGACATTCACTGAATCAAATGGTGATTCGTAGTTTTTCATTATCTATTTTTTTTCAATGGAAGAAGACCTTTTGGAATGAAGGTACTTGAGAATCCAGTCAATAGTCGATAGTCAATAGTCAAGTGAGTTAAAAATGAATTGGGTTGAATTTTCTTCTTTTTTTTTCCAAATGGTTTTGCCTATCGAATCCAAAGATTAATCATGATCGATGAAAGCAGTAGAAATATTTATTTTAGCTTTTTTTTCTCTCCCTCTCTTTTTATTCATGAAAAAGACAAACACAATTATGAGAACTAATCTATGAAGATATAGTAGATAGGCGATGAAACTGTTTCAGCCTTAAAGTCTATCCTTTCACCGACCCAAACATAACATGCATTCTCAGTTGAACATACTGAGAAACGAAACAATAAAGATCTCTTTTTTCTCCATCGTCTGATCTTTTGATTTCGGTGCACTTATGAACTCGTCGTACCCATTCAAATTTTGTTTATACTTTTTTCTTTCTTTCCACTCTGTTTGTTTCGTCTTTTTTATTTTGTTGCTGTTGATGATGCTGATGTTGATGTTGTTCATTCTTTAATGTCTATATTATGTGACCTATTCATTAGATCGGATTGCATGTACATTCTTTATCGGTTTTTAAAAAAAAAAAAAAAAAAAAAAGATATTTCCTAAAAGATATTGCACGCGCACAGCTGCATCTAATCGCCTTTGACTGGATACAATTGGTATTCGCTTTCTTTTTGTGATCCGAACTAGAGACCAGAACACAAGAAACGAAAATAAAAAAAATTAAAAAAAATCAATTGTAAATTGTCGTCAGCGTCGTCTCTCATTAGCTTGCCTCCGATATGTGTGCATGTGAAGCAATTCCTTCTTCAACAATTTAAACAATGAACTCATCTTTCAATCAATTTGGTTTATTTCAATTGATGAGAATGAAAAATGTATACATTGTCAAAAAAAAAAATCGATTGCTGTTGATGATTGAAATGCAATGACAAAAGAATAAAATTAACGAAATGACAACCAGCAAACTCATTATAAATTGGCTAATAATTATATATGTCGTTTGTGTGTTGCATTTGGTTCAACAACAAAATGACTGTCGTCCACAATAGAATAACCGAAATCACATTGGATGTTGGAGAAGAGAAAACAAAAATAGCAAATTAAAAAACAAATTTTGTTTTTCTTTTTTTTTCAAGGACACTTTCATTGGGCGTTGCTGTTGTTATTGTTATATTGTTTTGTATCTTTTTCTCAATTTTATTTATTATGTGAAATTCGATATGAATATTTATCTTATTTTATAATGATTTCCAACTGTTTTTGGTTCGGCTATAAAAGGCCGATCAAAATGTATATACACATGTATTTTTGTGTGCCATTTCATTTGTCTGGTTGGTGTGTTCGGTTTTATTTTTCGAAATTTTTTTGTTGCTGTCGTCGTTGGTTGTTTTTGATCGTATTTTGTGTGTTTTCGTAAAAATGTGATGCACTCGCTGTTATTGCTGACATCGAAATTTTATTATTTGACTCAAGCGTAGCTATCTCATTCTTCTTGAATTAGGAAAAAAAAAACGAAAAAAAAATTGATACCGATCTCCTATCTCCACTCTACAAGTGGTGCATGCTCATAAAAACCCATAAAAATGAACTGAATTCGGTTCCCTGCTGTGATTTGACAAGAAATAAAAATTAAACGAACAAAAACGTTAATACTTATTGATGTGTGTATAAACGAAGATGTAAAAAATCTTCCATACTAATTGATCATCGACCCTCAACGCACCAATGCAGCTTCGGTTTTCATGTTGAGCATTTTCTTTTCGTCGTTCGCATACATAGACCCAGCGATAAACAACGATGAAATGAACTCTTACAACAACAGTTGAAGCAACCAGACAACGAAAAAAAAAATAAAGAGAAGAAAAAAAAACTACTTAAATATTGTATGAGAGCGTCGATTGAGAAAAGCAAAATGGAAGAGTAAATCGAAATAATAATAATAATAATGATAATATTAATACAAATATACGGGATAAGACAAAATGCCCTGTTGAAAGTTATATGTAGAATAAAATACAATTTAATACCTTAAGTCATGAGCACTGGGATTTTGAGTACGATGGCCAAATATCAGATACTACTGTGACTTATGCTTGAAATTATCTCATATCTCATAGAATATCGATTTACAATCGAATGGAAAAACATGATGTTAAGCGGAGCTTATGCGCCAATATATTTGTTTGAATGTTAATGGCATCATTAAATAGTTTGTTCAAAATAATAAATGACGTAAAACATCAAACGTTGTGTTAATTGATCGTCATTTATACTTACAATAATAGATACAGTAATATGAAATTGGAAGAAAAATACCTGTTCTTCAGGCCCATTTACAACTTCATCTAATCATCAATCGATGGTTTTCTCATTCGTCTAAAAATAAAAACGTTATAATAAAAATGAAAAAAAAATACATACGCCAAGAAAAAACTTGCTCGACACCATCATCATTGATGGTTTTCATACCATCGCGTTTACAACATCATTTTCATATCGAACGTGTCTCTTCTGAAATTGAAGCTAAACTTCGGGGAATACAAAAATTCGAAGCGCAAACAGAATAATAAAATAATAAAATAATCAAATGAATGAAAAATGAGACATTGTCAATGATACGAAAGTCATCAATTAAGCGAATGATTCATTTGTGTTCAACGTTCAATGTTCAATGTTCAATCAAATCGATTCATAATAATAAAATGATTTCCCTTCGAAGCTCTGAACACTGAACATGCATTCGAATCGAATCCGATCTGTGAAAGAGATTAATTAAAATTGAAAGAACAAATTGATTGAATTTTCAACGCTTCACAATTTAAATATTCATCAGTCACATATATTGAAATATATCAATGGCTACAAACAATCGAACATCAGATAATAAAAGATGAACATGATTAAAATGAATGCGAATTTCGAATTATTCGATATAATTTCAAGTCAAACATATAAATGGCAATAAATCAATCGTGCTTCTTGCATCTTTCGCATTCATTTCTTTATTTTTCTATTCTTTAACGAGCGTATTGAGCACGAACAATCGATCCCAATCCTAAATCGATACGGGCACGAAAAAGGAACGAATCATTCTCACTCACTCGAAATTGTATCTTTGCCATGATTCTTCCACAAAAATATATGTGAATCCATTTTTCGTATTAATTTTCATTTTGGATTTCGGAGAAATGCAAGTGTACGCTGTCTGCTGTAAGCTCTCTTCCATGAAAAAAAAAAATTTTTACAATATTATTGGGCATATTTTTCATGTTTCTCGCTCTTTTTTCTCATTTATATATTTTTTTTTTTTTCGTTTGCAACAGAACACGAACAACAACATTGACGATATTTTTCGTGAAATTAATGAATAATCGTGAACAATTTATATTCAAACTACTCCAAAAATATTATTATCAAAGCGCAACTAAAAGCACACACAGAAAGAGAGAATGAGAAACAACATATGGAATATGGCATGAAGAGACAAGACAAAACCGTTTCACGATATATGACATTTTATGTGAAACGAATCAAAATGAATATTTTTGGTTTTATGGAGAGAGAGAAAAAAAAGAAGAAGAAAATATTTTTGTCTCACATCACACACATTTTTTTTTATATATCGTTAGGGATAGTGCATATCATTTTGTTTTTAACCACTAAAGAATTTCACGTAACCGATTGCAGTGTTCGTTCTCGTCATCATCGTTTAGTCATAACATTACACAATTGATACACCAAACCAATTTGTTCGAATTTTTGTTTTACTCTTCTTCACGTTGATAATAAAATATATAGAAAATGATTCGAAATGTTTTTGGATCGCATCCATTTGGGAATTTGGTTCCGGGTCTGATTTGTGTGTAGGTTGAATGTTGAATGTTGAATGTACACAATATAAAATGCAATCACATTATATTCATCGATGTGATCGCGCTATGTGAAAGCCATCATCGTTTTTTGTTTTTTTTTTTTTCAAGCATGTAAATCAACTCAGAATCGGTTCTCATCAAAATAATGAATGAAAATGGATTCGGCAGAGTTTAACATTCCAGAATTGTCAATTTTTCATCATTTTCAATGGATCGTGCTTGAAATGTATGGTTCATTTAAATGGTTTCGTGCATCATAAATCAAAAATTAAATACACTGCCAAGCTATATCACGGTAGTAGTGCTTGATGTGCGACGTTATTAAACGTAAATGATTGAAAAAAAAAAATTTGTAAATCATAAATGGTAAATCATTCGAAACTCAGAACAGAACCGGTCAGAGCTGATTCGAGCCGGCAAACAAATAACCGAAACATAACCATCCTTGTGATGAATATACCAATTATAATTGGATATAAAATTTAAGAATAGGTTACATTTTTAAATAGTAACATTTTTGCACCAAAAGTAGATAATTTACCATGTACCCTATGATCATAAACAAGGCCAGTGATTTAAAAAAAAGGTTGAAAAAAAGGGCACGTGTCTTATTGTTGTCTGATAGATCCATATTTTCATTGGTCTCTGATAGCTTGGAGATAGTTGTAGGTGTGTGTTGAGCTCTGAGACAATCTGAATCTATAAATTTACTGGAAAAGCACCGGAAATATGAAGCAAATTGCATTGGCCCGGTAGCAACGCATTTCTTGTTGCACATTATTTCCAATTTATGATTATTAAAGTGTTTTGTTTAGTTTATGAATTTAAATGGAACGAATGGCACCTCTCAGCCGCACGTAATCTCATCCAACGAAGGATTCATTTTGCAAACCTTTAATATAACAATACAATATAACATTTTAACACAATGTTGACACACAGAACATTCATTGAAAGAGTGATTCGGATCGATATGCGCTCCCATGAATGTTTTCAGTCTTATAATGGCGAAGATTGTGGTTTAATTTCTGGATCTTATTTAGCTGTTTTAGAAATTTTTCTGTTGTAAATAATGCTAACGTTGGCCACTGATCTGCTACTCGTTTATCTATAAAAATTTTGCATTAAATACATTCGCAATTTATGGATATATTAAAAACATATTTAAAACGATTTTACAATTTAATGTCAAGCTTAATAAAGCAATATTTGACCACATTGCAAATAGTTTGAAGGTGTTTTTAATAATAATGAGATCGTTGTCGTCTTCACATTGAATTCGTTGTTTGACATCGTCCAATTTACGATTTGTAATTTACGATTTGGAATTTTAGCGATATATATTCGATATTCCGCATTTTGTTGATTTTCTTGTTTTTTTCCATTTCCATTTTGCAGATATTAAGAAGCAATTCAAATTATCGCCACAATCGGTTCGTGTCGAAGCCGGCGGACGTGCTGAAATAACATGTAGCCCACCATTAGGTGTACCAACACCAAAAATCCATTGGCTCAAAAATGGTTCGCCTTTAACGCAAGATTCCACGGCAATAGTAACGGTCGAAGGGAGTGTTTTGATAACGCATACATCAATGACGGTATGATTGATTTGAATGCCATTTAAAAATAATAATAATTGCCACATTTTATGCGTATTTCATGTTTGCGCTCGTTTTTAATATATCGAAATAAAACTGAATGAATTCATCTTTAACTTTTAAAAATTCAGTAAATGTTCACAATCAATGTCAGAATCGTTATTCACGTTTTGTTTTTTTTTTTTTGTTTTTTTTTCCATCTCTTCTCATTTTATTGCAAACAAACTGAATAATCCATAAAAATAAAATCCATTTTTCTTTTGCTCATTTGATTGCTTTGCTATTGGTGTGCGGCGGTGGCTTTTAGGATATGGCAAATTATACATGCGTTGCAGAAAATATAGCCGGAAAGAAATTGTCGGATCCAGTATCATTAATCGTATATGGTAAGTTTTAATTCTTCAATTTATTAGTATTTTATTTGATTTTTCATTCGTTTCGGAGTATTTTAATGTTTGGCATTCAATTGAATTGTGTTGAGAATCTCTTTGCTGAACCAATGCCCACAATTCAACCAAATCCTCAACAATCAACATTTAACAAATTTTTATCAAAAAACAAAAATCATCAAGTGGACCAAAGAAGATAAAGTTAAGAGAAAATTTAATTCGAAGATATTCGAACGAATGATGGGCCTTCCAAAAAAGGAAAAAAATTAAAATCATTCACTTTGGATTCCATTTAATCGCTGATCTTCGTTTTTCAATTCATGCGCCGGATGAAACAGTTCCAAACAAATACGCTACAAAATAACAAGAAATAAGGAACATTTAAACGAAGAAATCAATAGAAAATGAAAAAAACGAAAAACAAACCAGACGAACAAAGAACAAAGACTAAATACTAATAATAATAATAATAATAATTTGGACATGTGTTTGATTTGATTCGTGTGCGGTCCAACAGTACATTCAATATAGAAAACATCGTGTCGCGGATTTTGGATTCGAATTTGTATCAAAAACATAAATCAAAAATCCAAACCATGGTCAATGTATTTTGAATCAATTGTCGGCCCCTTGCGCCGGGTTTACCATTCGAAATTTTTTGAAATTTGAAATTCAATGGAAAGCCTCCTCATTTCTCATTCAAACATTCTAATGTTGATAAATTCATTTATTACTCCATTGAAAAGGCATTTTCAAACAAGAGTTTAAAGAAATTGCTTGAACGTTGAACGGCTTAAAATCAAAAGCAAACATACTCATACATCTTTTTCAAATGACCCGTTGGCTGCTCGATCACATTATTATACAGCGGAACGAATCGAAAAATGAAGGAACCAAGAGCGGGAGAGAGAGGGAGAGAGTAAGAGAAGAAAAGATCAAAATAAATCAAAATATGTACACAAATATTAAATGTGTCAGACAATGTAAAAAATGAAACGAAACAGGCGAACAAGCGAACCAATTCATATGAAAATTGTTTCGATTGCATTTATTTTGAACATGGGGCATGGTAAACACATAGCATGCCATGAATTTCCATTGACTTTAAATCATCATTATTATGTGTGCGCCGTAATTTGCAATTCGAATGTGTCGAAATGAATTTCGGTTTCGATACCAGAGGCCACGGCTCATTTCCCCCATATGCAAAATGTTTTCTCGTCCCATTTTTCGTGTGATACAAAAATTGTAACATTCATTCATTTTAAATGTTTAAAATGGTCAAACAAAAGACACCAAATGAAAGAAAATGTAAAACGTTGTTGATTTTTTGTTTGATTTCAGTGTCAGTGTGTCACATCTCAACAATATTTTTTTTTCCTCTCGTTCTTTGCTTTTAACACTTCACATTCAATCCTGTTCACTGTAATAAAAGAAAAACATCTATTTATTTTTTTATTTTATTTTTTTTTTTTTTTTGAAATAATCAGTTCATTTTGTTTTGTGTTTGCTTATGAAAAATGTTTATCGATCGTATGAGTAATTGTTTGAAATCTTATCACTGTTAGCTGCAAGACAGATACCAAATATTCCGACAGATGTCAGTATGAATGGAATACGCAAACACAAAAGTGGGCGATTATTTTAACATAAATATTCTTCGTACACAATGTTGATTTGTGCGTTTAACATGACACAGGCCAACAAAAAAGACTGAAAAAAAAAGATCCACAACCGAACCGATCCCGAAAAAGTCAAACCATTTCAATTTTTTTTTATTTTTTAGTGCTCAGTTCCGTTGGTTCGAACGTCGAACACACCAAATCAGAGCTCAAAAGAATGAGAAAAAAATGAAAATAAAAAGACGACAAAATATCGTTGATACGAGCACTTAATTCTCTAACGAAATCCAACGTAAGATACAATACACGGGTGTTAATTTAAGATGATGTCAAAATGCCACAACGACACAAGACATTCGTGTTCTACACATTTGTCGAATTTAAGATATAACAAAATAAATGACTTGAAAAAGAGCTGAGAAAGAAAGATGGCCCAAGATTTTATTGTTGTGCATATGAAAAGTGAGCACATAAAATCCATAATAGACCAATATGAACGCATCACAGTTGCACCCAATAAAGAAAATTTTCGACGTTTTTCCTATTCTGTTTTTGTTTTGTTTTTTTTTTCCCCCGTCGATAGATAATAATAATCCATGTCTCTGCGACTGCTGATCGCGTGAGGAAATAATTTATTGGAATTTTCATTTCACACTTTATGTGCCCGGTCGTATGCATAAATAATTCCCGGTATCGTTTGTGAGAATTTATATACAAAGCGAATGTCATAAAATGGAATAATAAATTCGACTTTCATTTGAAGTTGAACAAATTGATTTTTGGATTTTCTGTGGCCGCGCTTCGTTTGTTTTGTGTGAAATTTTTTTTTTTATCAGATTTTCATGTCAATAAATGGTGAAACAGCAATAATTTAATTAAATGTTTTCATTCTTTTGTTTTGTTTTTTTGATTTTCATTTCTTGCAGTGAATGGCGGTTGGAGTGGATGGTCACAATGGACTGAATGCCGTTGTCCAGGCCGTGCACCATTCGGACAAAAAAGGAACCGATTTTGTAATAATCCAATTCCATTAAATGGCGGTAGCACTTGCAGCGGTCCAAATGTGCAGAAAACAGTCGATTGCCAAGCATGTCCAGGTAATTTGAAAAATTCAATTTTATCCGAAAAATCCAAACTTTTTACTTCGTTCGAATGATGAAAATAGTTTTCCGATGGAAACTTTTCTTTGATATGTGAATATTCAAATTCTGGGAAGGGTGGAGGTTAAAAACCACACAAAAAATTACCGGTACCATGCCTTCAAACTATTATTATCACAGCGAATGGTAAATGGTGTATCGAGTATAAAGTGCAGAGTGCAGAGTGCAAATCTGAACATTTATTTGAAAATGTTTTGTGGCCAACAAACAATTTATTCAACTGCTGTCTAGCTGGTAATTTGAATTCGATTCGGTTCGGTTTTAGTCCGTGTGTCGCCTTTTTTTTTTTAAAAAAAAAAAAAAAAATTTCCATGCAAACAAAAGCAGATGTTTGTTTCGCAACTTTTCCCATTTCTAATTACAGTTCCGTCATGTTATCCGTGAATGCTTTTTTTTGGCACTGAACACAACTAGCAATGCAAACATGTAATTTAACTCATTCGACCCATGAATTCGAAATATCTAATTCGAAAAATCTTTGAATATGTTTGATGTATAAATCCCATTCGTTGAATTCAATTCCATTTTATATTCGCAATGAAAATTAGAATTTAAATTATTATAAATTATCATCAATATGTTTAGAAAAGAAAAGAAAACGAAAAACGATAGGAAAAAGGATTGTAAGGAAATACTTGAATGTCGAATAGCTAATTGAATGAACGAAGACTTCGGAATTGAGAAGCGCATACTATATTATAGACTGTAGACAGAAGTATCATTACAATGGAAAATGAACATTAAACAAATGCATTTAAAATCACTGAATAATAAATGGCTGTCTCTCGTTTACCACGAAAACCACTCCAATCCGGTGGCGGAATAAGGAGTGGAGGCAGAAATAAAAAACAACAACAAAAAAATAACTTTATTCATGGATACACATTCAAAACCGGCTGTCGACTAAGTGAAATATACAATTTCACATAAAATAGCCTCCGCCAACTACGTACAAATCGGTTCAATTCTCGGCCTATCTATCAGTGGCAAATATAATAGTAAATAAATAAACAAATGCATCGCCGGTTAAGACAGCGACGCATAAAATATGGTGAATTTGCATGTCGATCCATCAAACTTCAGTAAAGTTTTTTTTTCCTCTTTGCAAACCACGCCATCGTCATGTCATTCGCACTGTACGTTGCGGTTCTTTATTAAAAGTTGAACAAAAGAAAGAGAGGGAGATAGAGATAGAGAGAGAGCAAGTCAGAAAACACTCATTAACTAACCACATGAAAATAGCCAACGTCTATCTAGCTTTCAATTTGTTTTTCATTCTTTTTTTCTTTTTTAAAGAAAAACAATTCCAATGGAAATGGAAATCGATACGTATTCAATAAATAAATGTCTAATTGCCGGCAATGCGATTGCAGCCCAACTCGTCACAATCATATAAAAATGATAATAATAATGAATCAATCGGAGGAATGAATGAAATCAATGAAATGAAAACGATTAAACCAAAGTAACGTGATCATGGACATATTTTTAAAACAAATCAGATTGCATTTGACTATTTTGATCACTTACTATTTGTATATTGGTAGCCGCAATTCGAAACCAAAACACGACTGTCAAACAGGCCTAATCATCGCGATGATAATTCGATACAACAGTCGTCATCGTCGCCGTCATCGCATTTTACTAGATAAAAATATAAAATATAAATTATCCAATGGCCGATGCGTGCTTGAAAAATTTCCATTTATCACAAAAAACGTGCGATGAAATGATTTTTTATTGCTTCGGCCACAAGTCTGTCGTCTAATGTTGCCGTTTTTGATTGTTCATTTTCAACGTGTAATCGATCCATTATCATGGTCTTAAGACTTTTACGTTTAGTTTAATGATTTGTTAATCAAAACAAATATCTTATTCGCTCAATTGAACCGATGTTAATAAAATGGACGAACGAATGAGCGGTCAGAATTGGAATTCGGTGTTTGTTTGACTGTATTTTGTTTTCCCGTAATTGGATAGTGCATTTAGTTTTGAATTTATTGTAAATCATTTGCATTGGTTGATAGGGGGAAAAACGAGGCAATAGACGCCATAAATGACGCCATTGGCTATGGATTGTTCGTATCATATTCGAATGAAGAGGAATAGAAACTAAAAATAAGAAGAAAAAAAAACAGCAGTAACAACACAAAAATATAGACGAGACCTTCGCAGCGTTGATGAAAATAATAGAAAAAAAAAAGAAGAGTTAAACACATTTTTGATAGGGATCTCATATGCGTAATGCTCCTCAACAATCAGAACATGCAATACAAATACGCAACATTAGAATATACAAAGAAAAAAATTCTCTCTCTCTCTCTCTTTTTATCCACTCATTCCAGACGAATCGAACATATTAAAATCATAGTTTGAAGTTTGAATGTTATGTAAGCCTTTGATTTCCATTTGAATACGTACACTGCTGTACACGGTCTCGTTACATTTTTTATGCAATGTCCATCAAACTAGCAATTATTTTTTGTGTTATTCCAGTACACAATGATGTTAGAATGGGAAACGGAACCGAATACTGAATACATATATGGAGAGAGAAAAATAAAATCTATATTCCCAAACCCTACAACTTAAAACACTAAATGCAAAAATGTTATGTGAATTGTGAATAGGCGACAACGACGCCGTTAAAACTATAACATCACTCAATTGAAATCATATGGATTAGGGGGTTGATTCTTGTGTGTGTGTATGTATAACGATAGACTACTGTCTACCGACTACCGTATAAACATCAGGCTTGGGACATTGAATGCATGTATACAATGTACAATTTAAATCTAGAGTATTTATTTGTCCATTTTAAGTGGATTTTCGGTTGATACACAACAAAGACACACCGAATCACCAAATATTGCAATTTTCATTATCTTCTTTGAACTTTGTCCAACACAAAGGCTCTAAAATTCTATCAACTCTAAAAATATCCATTATGGTTAAACATGTTCATCTATCGAATGAAGTATGTATTATTATGTTTAGATAAAATTGTGACACGGATAAACGAAAAATTTCGGGGTTATTTGAATAAATTTTTCAAATAGGTTTTAAATATCATTATGAACATTGACATTAAACGTTTATCCTTTGCCATTCTTGCTTTGTTTTCCATACGTTGGGCATAGTCAATGGTCAATGGTTCATTCAATTGATGTCAGTCAGCTATTTGAAAACCGGAAAAATCTTTCGATCTTCATTACCAAATCTCAAGTAGTAATAATAATAATGTGTTCGGTTGCACATTGCATATACCGAATATCAACTAGATGTTTATTATCGCAACACATGACTGGCTGGCCCATTTGACCTAAGCAAACGACAATCAACACAGAAACGGTCGGTTTTGAAATAGACATTTTGGACATTTCGTGTGAATGATGCATCGACGACAATCGACAAGGTTCTGTAGGTTGCCTACGTTCTGTCATCGGCTGCATCTTTCCTATCAGATTATATGATCGGAAAATTTCGATGTGCTGTTCAGAGTTGTGAGCATCTTTGAAACCAATGTGCATTGCATTTGAAAATTTGAATAAATTAGTTTTTTTTCTTCTTTTTTGGTGAATTTACGATTCATTTTAATTGACTTTCTCTTTTATCTTCGGTTTATCATTGGCATTTAGCTTATTCGTATACCATCGATAATGATAATATACAATATAATGAGTGAATGTCGTACCCAATTGAAGAATTTTAACCATTTTAACAATTTTAACGAACATAATGAGGTTGCATTCTTGCCATTCACTCTGTCCAATGTTCAGTGTATAGAAATGCTTTTTTTTTTCATCTATCTCTTCGAAAACATTAAAATTCTTTGAATTAACTTATTTCAAAAGATCTTTTTGTTTGTATTATAATTATTATTATTATCGGGCAATGATTGGTGCATTGTGCCGACTACCAAGTTTGTAGACTACTGCAATCGATGCAACCAAGCCAAACAATATTCCATGGCACAATAAAATATTTCTCGCAACATTCATTTAGTGTTTTTGTATTTGTGAATTGTAATAATTCGCTGAAGTAGTCTACTTTGCTATTTGATTGTTAATCAGCATTTTATTTCAAGTTTCATTGAGTTGAGCTGAACAGAAAAATTTTCTCTTGAATGATGAGCGATGAGTGCGAAAGATTCATTTCATTTTGTTGCATTCCATTCGAAGAATTGCACACACAAAAATATGAACAGAACAGAATATGAAAATTATATTCAAATGCATTGAAAAGGGAATCCATTCAGTGCATCCGTAACAATTGATTCATATCGAACGATTCTTCTCTGTTTTTTTTTTCTTTTTTCTTTTTGTTATCATATTCTTTTGTCATTTGTCCTATCTTTTGGTTCTATTGTCGTATTCAGTGTGCAATGTACAAATTCATAGACAATTCCATATTCTGAATCAATTTTTTCTTTTCTCATTTCATAATGGCCTCGATTATCTAGAGGATATTCAAATCATCAATCCGGAAAGTTTTGATCTATTGATTGGTAAGCATATACACATTTTAACAAACATTGTGTAGATTGATATTGTGCATAGTTTTTGTTGTAGAATTTTTTTTTTCTTGGTTGTTTGATTTTTATATTGTTGTTTTTTTTTCTTTTCATTCATGTTTCCTTTTTATCATTTTGCATTTTAATGCCAAACGAAAAATAATTCGATTGTATTGTGCTTCATTGTTGAATGGGGAGAACGCATTGAATTTGTGATGTTGGCGCCATCGACAGAACAAAGCCGACAAAATTGACTTTATGTAAATGAATACCTCGATTTATTTATTTTGCACATTTTTCATCAATTTGCCCATTTGTTTGTAACTTTCGTGCATATTGATAGTTTTCACAATGAATTTGTCGTTGGCAAACTATTCTTCCCCGCAATCATAATTTCATTTTGTTCATTTTGTTTCCCATTCTTGTTTGCAATTAGGGATTTATGACGATCTAAGCAACAGCCGTCGAATAAACCCCCCGTTAACTTTTGTCTCAATTGGAAAGTGCGTGTTTCGTTATCATTTCCATGTTTTGTCTGGAAAAGTTTCCCTTTTTTGTTCGGGCTTTTTCATGTTTTCGGATTTCGAGTTCAAAGAATAGATGGAGAAGAGAAAAAAACCTCAACCATTTTATAATTTTCATTTAATTTCTGTTTTTTCTTTTCATTTTACATTAGCATTATTAACGTGCATAAAGTTGCATTTATTACATTATATCGTACATTTTGAACTTGTGGGCGGCCTTCATAATGATGAAAGTCTGGCCAACAAAATTTACACCTAATTTCCGTACATCAATGGATTCATTGTGGCGTCATAAATAATTAAAATATAAAGAGCAAATTTTGTGCTCGAGGAATCTTCGTTTACACCTTGATTCAAACAAACCATATGTACATACGCAAACGCTTGCCGTCTGGTATTACACAAGATAGGATTGCTCGCGGCCATTAAATCTTCCTTCGAAAATCGTTATTAAAACCCGTTTCAATTGAAGCCGGACATACATCAATCCCAATTAGAATTCCAAAATTTTCAATTCTAATCCATTAGTATATATAGAGAATCATCCGCGTTCTGTGGCAACACAAATACTTCATCAAATTGAATAGCCTTATGTTATTATTTAAAATTGATGTAATAACTACTAACATTTTTTTTCTGAGGTTCCTGTTTTTTCTCTCTCCATTTTCATTGCCTAATAACACGCAATTTAGTTTCATTTTAAGTTTATGATTGTTGTTATTGTCATTGCGATCTAGTCAATAATTTGTATTATTTTGTTTTTATTTTATTCCTCGGCCTCATTCCTGTGGCCGGCCACCTTCGACAAATTTCACTGAATTGAAAAAAGAGTATAATTGATTTTTTTCCTTTCTCTCTCTCTCTCTCTCGTTTCGTTTTTTCTTTCATTTCATTTTTACAGTTCATTCAAATGCTACGAATAAAAATCAACCAAATTTCGTGTATGGAAATACAATAGCGGCTGGATGTCGTGGCGGAAATTGTAGCATTGTTAAAGAAGGTAAAATTAAATAAATTCATTTTTCGTTTTTGCTTTTTTTTTGTTCATAAAATATATAAATTTTTCTTCCTTCTTTTATTCGATCAAATTCAAATGTTTAATAAATTTTATCGAAATTGTTTCAATTCATGCGATCCATTCCCAACTTTATTTTTTTTCATTGCAATGGATGTGCTCATTTGAGTGTTTTTATTGATTCCATCAATTCAATTGTTGAGCATTTTAACGTGAAAAAGCGAATGAAAAATGCCGAGAATCGAAATTTTTGTTTTATTTTTGAAACATTTTTTGATAGTGAATTTTAATCGTGTTGTCAAACAACTTTTTAGTAAAAATCCATCTTTATATCGCCGACATAATGGACATTTTAACAATAATGCTTCTCTATTATTACAATTATTCAATTGAATGAAATACAATATTCGACAAGAGAAAAAAAATCAAATATTATTCGAGCCCTTATAATAATGTTGAATGTTAATGATAATGATAATGTGTGAATGGTGTGTACATTGTGCATGGTTCATCCATGAAATGGTTTGTTCCATTCAACCATCGGGTCCATCGCGATAGCAACATTAAATGTTCAGTTCAATTACTTCGATTGAATCGATTCGATCATTTTGCGAATAAAGCGTGAAAAGTGCATAATAAACGAATGAATTTGTTAATAAATTGTTGGCCTGTTTAATCACGCATTCATCTCGACCCCTTTCTCTCTCTTTCTCTCTCTTTCTCTTGTCGTGTTAACTCTTTTTGTTTGTTTTGGCTAAAAATTGCTCGAGATGCATGCGATAAATTGAAAATTATTCATTAAATGTAGTGATGTAGTGAATACATATATTTTTGCTTATTGTCGACCTCACAATGGAGTCGAAACGGTTAAAATTGAGAATGATTAAATTAGTTATTTCGGAAAATTATGAAAATTGTATGTATGCATTGTGTGA